>NCQV01086271.1:0-16508 GCA_002740545.1 Lophocereus schottii
CAACAACTACTACAACACTTGGATTTGTTATCATCAAAACCTTATACATTATAATAGGAATCCTCCAATTTCCATGGAAAACCCTTTTATAGCCTAATTGTGCTATCATATGCTACTCTTGCTTGTAATGGAATCTTTGCTTTTTTTCACATGAATTCTGAATATAGAGATCTTTTTCCTAAATAGATAGAACAAGAACTATCAATGTAAGCACACAATTCATATATGATATATACCTTTAAGCATATATTTATTGGGATATAAATGTTGTTAGGATTAATGTTGGTGGCTTTCATAGCATATCTCCATCATTGTATTTTTTACTAATTTATACTCATAAATTGCTTCATTAATAGTCCCTATTTTGTACCAAATGATTTTTGTATCTGAACTCATACTTCAATCTACACTACTTCTTACAGGTCCAAAACTCATTCTACTCATTTCACTGGTCATACTAATTGTGTCATCTTCTTTAACTTCTTCTTTAGTTATGGAAGATGTTTCTCCTCATTTTAATCTTGCACTCATACGTCTTAATAGTTGGGGCTTAGTGGTAATTTTTCTGGTCTCATCGATTTTTATTATGTTCTTTTTATTGATTTTAATGGGATTGGCAAAACTAGCTATCCAAAATCTATTAGTTTTTATCTCCCATAAATTAGATTTTATCCTTTAAAGTTTTTGCGTGGGAGTAGGCCTTTCAAATTTATTTTTTTTTTTGCCTCCATTAGTGTTGCATTAGTTTTTGGATTTATAGTATTATCTAATTTGTGGATTATTTTTCAAAATATCCTTAGTACGTACCCTCTTCTCTTCATGTCCCTCCCAATTATTTTTATTTTAAAAGATGTGAAGTTTTTGGCAAGTTCATATTTTAGTCTCACATAATATCTAGGTCGATAATTGAATCCTACTGAACCACTACAAAAATTGGTCTTACTCCCTATGATAATTTGATTGTTAAATTTGGGATGCCTTATATCACAGAACAAAGCATAGACATCAATTTCTTTGCCATAATACTGTAATGTGTAATTTGAATTTGGACACTTCCAACATGGATATACCTATACTTTCTATCCTTCTTATACTTAAGGATGCTTTCCCAATTAATGAGATTAACTTCTTCGGCATCATAGTTATAGTCCTTTATCTCTAAATCCCCTTCTGTTGTCTTGCATACATACTTACTCTTTAATTGAAAGATGGATTTTTTTATAGATCATATCCTTTTGTGTTATATGAAGAATCTAATATCCTTTGACGTCTTCATTCTTATTACCTATTATGAATTCTTCTCGTTAAAGGTCGCTAAGACTAATTAAGCTACTTTCTATCATATGCCTAGTTTCTTCATATTCATCTTCCATTACTATTTTAACATTTCAATTGTTCTTTTTCAAGGCTAGATCTAGTGTTTTTTTTCCGCTAAACTCAAAATAGTCTAGACTACCCAATGTTTTAATAAGCTTGTAGTTCTTTATATTTAATTTTTACATTCGTCTGCATATTGACACACTACTCTAAATGCCCAATACTTATGGCTATTTTTTTCCGTGTAGGATAGTAAGAAGCTTCTTTTGTATTTTTCTCCCCTTTGCTTGTTAAAGCTCTTTTTCTTAAAAAAAATTCTTGTTTTTTTCTCTTCTCAAGTTCGTTTTCCCATCGATGGGTAGTATCGCAATAGGCTAGAAATTGTTTCTTAATTTTCTTCTACTTTTAGAGATCAAGATAATGATCACTTATCGATTTTCTTAAATTAGAAATTCTTGGTTCAAGAGTATCAATGACATCTACTTTCTCAGGTCATGCAATGTATTTTTAATTGATTATTAAATTGATTGGATAAGGTAATTTGCCATAAAACATACTAGAATTGGTTTCATTGTCCCCAATTTCGTGACAATATTGTCTAAATTCAGCAATATAATTTTTCAGATATCTCAAATGCCATAACTCTATATTGTTACTTTTTCTTTGCCACTCTCTAGCGTTTTCTTCTGAATGAAGTTAGCTCCGATATATTTAGTTTGGATTTTTTTGCATAATTTATGGAACATACCTGCTGGTGTTTCCACCATTCTTCATATATTTTACCTTACTCATCGAATGAGTTGCTCCAGTCAGCTGCAATGTAAGAAAAACTATGTTCAATATTGTTTAGGAGATTTTCAACAGACCATGTGGTATTCAAGTTGAGGACAATATTCATACCCCTCTTCCAATGTTCAAATATTTCTTCTCTATTATGAGCTCCATCGATGTTTAGAATGTAACCCATTTGGCTAATTGGGTTAAGACTAATCTCTTCAAAAGATGTGGTCTTCCTTGGGATGAACCTAAGGGAAAAGCTAGTTGTACGTCCTCCTGATATATATCTAGGTCTCATTAAATGGATGTTTCTTCTAAACAATTCACCAAACCCTTCAGGTTTTCGAATAATGTTGTTAACTACATTGGATTTGATTTCGCCAATGTTGGGTACTTCACAATCTCATCGCTTGTAGCTACCAATTTTCCATATCTTTTGTCAGATTCTCTTCCAATTCTTTCTAAATGAACAACATCAAGATCCTTTAGTTTAATTAGGTTTTGCTTCTTCATTATCATCAAATAGGACGTCTTGCTTGTCTATTATTGCGCCCATTTTTTTTTTACTGCTTCTGACTTTTGTTCTTTATCAAACATATTTTTTAATCCCTCGATATTATACTGCTTATATTCCATCCTTGTCTTCTTTCTCTTCCTTTTTCGATGACTTTTCAATTGATTTTGCTCCCACTTCTTTTTCGATTTCATTTCTTGTTAGGTTTTGGAGAGGGTATTTATGCTGAAATGGAATATTAATACTTAAATTAGATTGTTCATTGTGTCTAACTTCGTTGATTAGGAAAACATGGATTATGGATAATTGCTTCTTTATCTCCTTAACTTCAGCCTTAATTTTAACTAATTCCAAAACTCTATCAGTAATATAGTTTAATTATGGTGGTACTAAAGTGCTTCCCTCTAGTGTGTGAACAATATGTGAATAAGTAGGAGCAGACAACTAGTGGAGGATCTAGGCATCAGAATTAGGGGTATCCACCTACTAACGTTCATATCCATATATGCTAAAAAATAAAGTTGCAATAATATACAAAATATAATTGTCTCCTATTACGCAAAATTTTTTCACTTTATAACTAACTATCTATGGACCTTACCCCTCAATTTGGTCAATTTGGTCTGGTTTTGGCATATTACTTTCAAAATTCAATTGAAAAGAGAACTAGGATTAGGAAGATGACTAGAGGAGAGAGATCTAGAGAGTTAGGGTAAGAGTGTGGGATAGGAGATAGGTTGAGCTGTTAGGTTTGTTGTGTTAGATTGCATCTGGCCCATCTTTACAACTATATTTTTTATTAAAAAAGAAAATTTACAATTGTTAATAGTTTGGCCTGCTTATTGCAAGGATACCTTAGAATTGTTGGATTTATTTTAGGGGTGTCCAATTATGGTGACTTTAACCCTTTAAAATAGCAATTTGGAATTTTTTTTGGACTAGGGGTGTCCATGGACGCCCCTAGCCATAGTGAAGATCCGCCATGAGGACAAGTAAATGATAAGTCAAGAACTAAATACAATTAATTATCTTAAATAACTATTAATTAACTTAATTATATTGATTATTTTTTAGCAAGTAGCTCTGATACCAGATGAAATAGGGCTTTAACTAGTACTTATGAGAAGAATGTCATATGCACAAAACTAAAATTTTCGAAAGTAAGTTTTTAAGGATTGATATTAAAAATGAAAATTTTAAAAACTTATGGTACTTGGTGTAATTTAAAAAGTCAGCTTTGGTCACATTTAGTTTCAGAAAATACTTGCCCAAGCTTTAAAAAAAAAAAGTATCAACCCAAATAAGTTGGCTCAAAAAAAATATTAACCTGTACCTAGGTGGTCCATACTGGAATTTATCTATTAAAAGTAACTTAGGATCAACCCCGCCAAGAAGGACGAGTTAACATTTTCTCCAAGCTATCGTGAAGTACCAAGAACGTGGAGGCATGCATGTCCGTAATGAGATAACCTAATAAAAGTTGCAATGTTGTGAAGGTATGGTTTGCTATAGGGTTATTAGCGAGATTAAAATGTCCAATCATTAGGAGTTTGACCTTATTTGACAAATAACATTTGCAGCTTGTAAAGAGCATTATAATTGAATGTTTGTAATAGAGTAAGTTCAAGGTAAACCTATTGATTAAATTAAGGAAACCCAAAGCAAACAAGTTCATCAAATGAATGCATTAGAAAGGTTTTATTTCGTAAGACAACTACAATACTTTAATATTTTATAGTACATGAAGCGAGTACCAAACATGGTCATGCCAATCATACTGCAATCAAGCACAAAGGGAAACTAATTGCTATGACATGTAGGGGGAAACATTTGTGAAATCAGAGTGATTCCATTTGAAAATCAAGTGAAAAGACTCAATCATGAGCACTGGGACAAAAGATCTTAATCACACTAAGGAACAGAGAAATGGTGAATGTTTAATAGAACTGTAAGGAGGTTATTGGCTCAAAATTTTAATAAGTATTTAAGTCCAATGGGGGTATACCTTTATTGACCTTGAGCTTGATATAAGTAATCCTATAGATATGCAAATGAGTTCTTTTGTCGACAGATGTCATCGTACAATCTAATATATATGTAAGGAGGGTGCCCAATTATTTGTAACAAAAGAAGGTTTATTACAGACTCTTGCATATCTAAATTTAGTATTAAGCAGGGATTAGCGTTGATCTGTAAGTCTTATGATAATATTTAGCAAATGGTCAAAGTGTTTGGCAATAACAAAATTGGAAAGCCTAAAATCCATGATCGAGTTGAAAATATATTGGAAATTGTTAAATTATAAAAACAATGCCTACTAAAGCTCTCGGCCCGATAGTTTTTTACGTTGTTTTTTCAATGGTAATGGAATATTATAGGCGATATGGTAAGTGCATGGTGCTCCATGTGTTAAATAGCGGTAACATGCCAAATAATATGAACCACACAACATGCGAAAGAACAACCAACCAGAGATTACGAAAGAATTGGGTCTGATTAGCCTTTACAGCGTAAGACATAGATTGGTTTCAAAAGTGATGGCTAACCATTTTAAATCTATCCTTTTGGGATTGATTGATAAAAAACAATCGGCCTTTGATAATGTGTTGGTGGCGTATAACATCTTTCATCTTATAAAAAAGAAGAAAATCGGGAAAAGCATTGATATGTAGTAGGGCTGGGATTAAGCTGGTGATGAAATATTTACATTCTATTTTTGGGTGAATGGTCAGATGCTGGGGGATGTAAGACCTAGCAGAGAGCTTCAGCAGGGGGATCCATTCCACACCTTCTTCTGTTTGTTTCTGAAGGCTTGTCTGCATGTTTGTGTGGAACTTGCAAGGATAGACGGCCGCATAGAGTACAAAAATGCAAAGGGCATCCGACATTTCTCATCTATTTTTCGCAAGCAACAGCTTGATGTTTCTTAAGTCCAATGAAAATGAGGCTGCAGAGTTATGCAGGGTTCTACAGGAGTTTGAAGAGATGGTCGGTAAAGAAGAGATGTCCGGGAAACAAGTTATTCTTGAAAAATATGAATTTTTCTTTAGCTCAAACGTGGGTGAAGGGGTTTGCATCACACTTTTGATATACTGGGCAGGAGTGATAAGGAAGGAATGCTGTAAATAATATTCTATATATTATTTTTATTGTATTTTCCTATTTTATGTTTGTATTTCCTAAAGTGATAAGCTAGGTACTTGTATATCTACTGTATCTTTTACGTGAATGAAGAGCAAGAAGACAGAGAGTTTTGATTGCCTATTCTTTGCCTGCCTCCTCTCTGATCTCTTTATGGTATCAGAGCATTAATCACCCAAAAAAAAAAAAAAATCGAAAAGAGAGGAGAAGATCAGAAACATGAGTGATTCAAAAACTTTTTCTATTGATGAACAATCACTTTACTTTCTCCACCCCTCTGACAGACCCGGAGCCATCATCACCGTCATCAAGTTTAATGGCTGAAATTATGAGTTATGGCAACAATTTGTAACAATGGCCTTAATGGCCAAGAACAAACTAGGTTTTATCGATGGAACCATAGAGCAACCTTGCTCAACGTCAAACCCGGCCGAGATCAAAGCATGGACAGCTGTAAATTCAATGATAAGATCATTGATTTTACATGTGATTGATTCAAAATTGCAATCAAGTGTGGCATACAAGGACACTGCTAAGAAGATGTGGGAGAATATTACCCAGAGATATGCAGTCGTTTATATTTCGCGTATACATCAGCTAAACATTGAGATTGCTTCATCAAAGCAGGGTAATAAGGCAGTGGCAGATTTCTACTCCAAACTTTTGGGTTTATGGAACGAGTTGGGGAACTATGTGAAATACCCAGTGTTCATGTGGTAAGTGTGAGTGTAACATTACCGGGAAAAACGCAAAGATGATGAAGATGAGAAAGCCCATCAACTTCTAGTAGGGTTAGATGATGACCTCTACTCAGCTCTGAGAGGTCATATTTTGGCTCTTGATCTGTTGCCATCATTAGAAAAGATATTCAACATGGTGAGATAAGAAGAGAAACATAAGAAAGTTCTAAGGAACCAAGACAGCCAAGGGGAAACAGCAGCTACATTTGCTGTCATGTCCAATCCACGGTCTTCTCGTGAAAGGGTACACAAACATTGTGGCAAACTTGGACATGAAGAGTCCAACTATTTTCAGCTCATTGGGTATCCCATAAATTGGGGTACATGAGGAGGATACCGAGGACTTGGAAGGGGGGAGCCGATGGTGCAATACAAATGGAGATAGCACGAGGACGAGGTATTGAAACTGCCCATGTTGTCCACACCATAATCACACCATGTACGAGTGGTGATGAGAATCGAGCTTTTGTTGCTGCTGTCGCTGTTTCGGGGTTCACTGCTGATCAGGTACAAAGGATCCTCTCCCTGATAGAGGATCCGAAGGATGCTTAAAGATGTCGATGATGTTGTATCTGTCCGGGCTGACCTTTCTAATGGGAAGAAGGCAGTAGCAACCAAGCAAGGATGTGTGATGTTGAGTCCCAACGTCCGTCTGCAAAATGTTTTATTTGTGCCAGCTCTAAAATGCAAGTTAATATCTATTGCGCAACTTATATATGAATTAAAATGCATAGTAATATTCACCAATCAGTTTTGTGTGATACAGGACCATTCTGTGAGGAGCCTGATTGGAATAGGTGAACATTGGGATGGGGTCCATTATTACAAGGGAACACCACTGTCAAAAGCCCAAGTTAATGCGATGAATCTTTGGCACCAAAGAGTGGGACATCCTTCAAGTCAGATGCTGTCTTATTTATCTTGTAACCTTAAGAAATCATTTCCTTGTCATGTTAAAAATGAAGCATGTGATGTGGATTTTAAGACCAAACAAACTTGTATGCATTTTCCTTTGTGTACCAAATAAAGCGTCAAATTGTTTTGACTTGATTCATTGCGATATGTGGGGTCCCTATCATATTGCTTCTTTATCCTGCGCTCATTATTTTTTTACTATTGTGGATGATGCAAGTAGAGCCATTTGGGTGTACTTAATGAAATAAAAAGGAGATGCATCCCATTTATTAAGAAATTTTTGCTTGATGGCCAAGACTTAATTCAAGGCCAACGTCAAAATAATAAGAAGTGACAACGGGTTAGAATTTATTTCTAGACCTATGAAAAACTTTTATAGGAAATATGGGATAATACACCAAACTAGCTATGTTGACACCCCTCCAACAGAGTGGACGGACGGAAAGGAAACACCGTCATAGTTTGAAGGTCGCGAAAGACCTACAATTTCAACCTGATTTGCCCATTCCATTTTGGGGTGAATGTGCCCTTAGTACATGTCATTTAATTAGTCGAACTCCAAGTTCAGTTCTGAAAGGGAAAACACCATATGAGGTTATATTTGGAGAAACACTTACTTATGATCATATTAAGACTTTTGGGTCTTTATGCTATGCTTATCGTCATCAAATATACAAAGATAAATTTGGAGAACAAAGTTGAAAATGTGTGTTTGTTGGATATCCTTTTACCAAGAAAGGATGAAAGGCGTATGATCTTAACACTAGAGAAATATTTGTGAGCCGAGGTACTTCATTCATTGAGAAAGAACTTCCTTTTGGCAAAGCATGTGCAAGCTTTCCTATGGTACTTTCTCACCAAAGTCACATGGATGAACATTCTCCTATTGTTTATGCTGATGATGATTGGGTAATACCCACTTCATCTTGGGCGATACATGACAGTCCAAGGGCAGATAGCCGAGAAGGAAACATGCATACTTCACATGTGGATAGTGAAGTAGCAGGGTTACATGGAGAAAGGGGGAGTTCCACAGTTGCAGAAAATAAACTTGAACTATGAAGAGGACAAAGGGTGAAACGAACACCAACTCACCTTCAAGACTACATGTGCTACATGACTCAGGTTAAAGATCTTGTCCCATCCTCACCTAGCTCACTCCATAAGGTATCCTCAGGTAATCCTTATCCTATTATGGATTATATTACTTGTGCAAATGTTTCTAAAGCGCACAGATGTTATTTGACTACTATTACAAAAATTGTTGAGCCCAGGCATTTTCATGAAGCTGTTAAAGATTCTAGATGGCATGAAGCTATGGGGAAGGAGATTGAGGCCTTCAAGTGTAATCAAACTTGGTCCCTTGTTGACATGTCGAAAGGCAAAAAGCCCATCAACTGTAAATGCATTTATAAGGTGAAATATAAATCGGAGGGGAGCATTGAATGCTTTAAAGCTACAAGAATTCGAGGAGATAAGCAAGTTAAAGGTTTTGACTACCATGAAACCTTCACGCCAGTTGTTAAAATGGTGAGTGTGAGAACTTTTCTCTCTGTAGCAGCAGCTAAAGGTTGGGATTTACATCAAATGGATGTTAATAACGCATTCTTGAATGGGGATCTTCAGAAAGAAGTATACATGACTCTTCCTCCAAGATTCAAGGGTTCTCATCCGAATCAAGTATGCAAACTTCACAAGTCCTCATATCGTTTGAAACAAGTGCCTTGACAATGGTTTGCCAAGTTGTCATCCAAGCTAGAGGTATATGAGTTCATTCATTCTTATGCTGATTATTCCCTTTTTACATATAAAAAGGCTGTTGTTTTTATGGCTTTCTTTGTCTATATTGACGACTTGATGCTCACTGGCAACGATTCTGTCGCATGTACTCAATTTAAGACATATCTTCATAGTTGTTTTCACATCAAAGATTTGGGCCCATTCAAGTATTTTTTGAGACTTGAAGTTTCCAAATGCCTTACAGCATTGTTTCTCAGTCAGAGAAAATATGCTCTTGAGATTGTGGAAGACTGTTGTCTTCTTGGGTTCAAGCCCGTTGATTTTTCCTATTGAGACTAATCACAGACTTGCACTGTCGATGGGTGTGTCAGATCCAACTCAGTTTTGTCGATTGATTGGTAGACTAATCTATCTCACCATCACTCGACCAAAACATTACTATGCAGTCCACATTCTTTCGCAATTTATGTAGGTGCCTAAAGAAGAACATATGGATGCTACTAATAGGGTTCTATAATACCTTAAAGGCCATCTTGGACAAGGTATTTTGCTACACAAAGATTCAAATTTGCAATTGTATGCATTTTGTGACTCAAATTGGGGGCCTGTCCTATCAATTGACAGTCTCTCAAAGGCTATTTCGTGATACTTGATGGATCACCTATGTCTTGAAAAACTAAGAAGCAGACTACGGTATGCCAGTTTTTAGCTGAGGTAGAAGATAGAGCAATGGCAACAGTCACTAGTGAGCTAGTTTGGCAAATCATTTTTGGCATCTGTAGGTGTCTTCCATGATAAACCCATGTGAATTTATTGTGACAATCATGCTGGTCTGCACATAGCCAAGAATCCAATTTTTCATGAGAGGACTGAATACATCGAGATTGATTGTCACTTCATTCAAGAGCATCTTCTTTCCGGTGTTATCGCCACTGATTATGTTCATTCTCGACATCAGTCAGTGGATATCTTCACTAAGGCACTTGTGAAGTTCGTTCACCTATTTACAAGCCAAGTCGAGCATTCGTGATCTATATGCTCCACCTTGAGCGGGAGTGATAAGGAAGGAATATTGTAAATAATATTGTAGATATTATTTCTATTGTATTTTCTTATTTTTTGTATTTTCTAAAGTGATGAGCTAGGTACTTGTATATTTACTGTATCTTTTACGTGAATGAAGAGCAGCAAGACAGAGAGTTTTAACTGCCTATTCTTTGTCTGCCTCCTCTCTGATCTCTTCAGTCAAATGGCAAGCAAAAAAAAAATATTTAGGATTGCCAATATGTATTGGAAGGTCTAAAAAAGTTATTTGAGCTTATGAAGTAGAGAATTTGGAATAGGCGAATGGGTGGAAAGAAACATTCTTGTCTCAAGTAGACCAGGAATTCTAATAAAATCCATCTTGCAAGCTATGCCTTCATTTTTCAGAAGTGTTTTCAATCTGTCATGTTTCTTTTGTGAGGATGTCCGCGATATTGTTATACGGTTTTGGTCATGTGAAGATGTGGAGAAAAGGGGTATTCATTAGCTTAGTTAGGATAAATTGTGTCATCCTAAAGGTCAAGGGCATTTGGAATTCAGAGAGCTTGAATCTTTCAACCTGGCAATGCTTGCTAAACAACTGTGGAGACTTCCGTGAACTCGATATTATTGGCAGCTCAAGTCCTTAAAGCTTGTTACTTTCCTTGAAGTGACATGTTGACTATTAGGTTTTGTTTAAACCAAAGTTGTACATGAAAAAGCTTGCTAGAGAAAATAGATTTGCTGCTTAAGGGGGTGATTGCATAATAGAGAATGGGGATGGGGTTTTGATGTGGAAGGATAGATGGCTACCTCAAGTGGAGACCCACTTTTTGGGGACTGCTCCTGAAGGAAAAGAAAATTAGGTGGTGAGAAAACTAATGGTCTTAGACGCTCATGAAAGGAATGTTGCCTTAGTTCGTGAACTTTTTACCAGGGAGGTTGCGGACAAAATTTTATTTATATGCCTTAGCCCCAAATGGCTAGATGATGAAGTGAGGTGGCTCTTGTCAAAGGAGGGGGAGTATATGGTAAGTTCGGGATATTATTTGGCTCTTGCTTGTAACAATCATGCTCCTTCGTCTTCGGTTCATGGTCCATCTCTTTGGCAACATCTTTGGAATCTTACAGTACATTCCCATATCAAAACTTTCTCATCCAGATTTTGTTGTCATGCCCTTCCTACTAGGTTTAATCGAGTAAGGAAGCAATGCGTGAATGATACACGATGTGGTATTTATAGGGGTGGGGATGAAATTTTGAGCTGTGATTTTTTTGGAGTGTTACTAGGTTAAGGGGGTTTGGGGGAGGTGATAGGTATTAAAGGTTTCGACATCAAGGATTAAATTTTGAAGGATTTGGACAAAGCTGAGTAGTGAACGAGTGGAGTTATGGACGTACAATCTTAGGAGTATTTGGTGGGCTCGTAATGAGTTCATCTTTAGGAATTATTGTATTGAACCTAGTGGCACAGAGAGCAAGCAGGGGTTGTTAGGAATATCTACAAGCTATTAAAAGGGAGATGGTGCGAGGGGGAAGGCAAGTGGAGGAGAGTGGAGAGCCATGTCAAAACTAATTATGAGGCAGCAATTCATCTAAAGCAAGGTAAAGTCATAGACGTTTTCAAGCTAGATGGCCTCCAAAAGGGGCTAAAGTAATAGCAGTTTCCTTTAGGGTGGAGATAGACAAAGTAAAAGGGCTAGTTAATTGCTTAATGGAGAGTGATTCTCTTATGGTGATAATAGCTCTCATGTCTAGGCAACTAGGACGGAATCCTCTTCACTTCCCATTTAAAGATATTCGACTCCAGATTCATTTGAGGAAGATGCAGAGCTTATCATGGAGTAGATGTATGGGAAACACAACAATACACCGAGTGGCGAAGTAGAGTCTCTCTGCAACGGGTTTATGTGTTAGGATGTTAATCCCTTTATGGTTGTCTGATTGTCTTATGGATGATGCTATACATATTGATCAATGAATGAAGTCAAGCACATTCGATCTCAAAAAAATAATTTTGTTATATTAAACTTTGAAAATATATATTGGAAAGTGTTAGGTCAAGGATTTATAGAACACTTGTGATGTGTAATGAGCATTGAAAATAAAATGTGCACATACGATATATTAGTAGCATTAGATCTGATGGGCTTTCCTGATGCGGGGTTGCAAGATAGTCACCACTGAGAAGAATCAATTTCTCTTCAATAACGGTAGCACTTGAGCTTGGCTGGGTTAAGAACTTTACTAAGTAAGCTAACCCTAGCCATTAAAACTAAAGGTAGAACTGGCACATAGGATTCAATGTTATCTCTATAATAGTTGGTACCATTGCTGGAAACAAGGATAGAAGGCTACAAATCCATATTTGCATTAGAAGAACAAATGGCAGAAAATACATAGCCTAGGTGACATACATATTTTGGAATATTTGTTTAAGAACCATCTCAACCAAAAGCATAAACTGATGGTTGAAGACCCAAGAATAGGTCTATGCTCTAACATGCCCCCTTACCTGAATGTCCTTTGTGCTTAAAACATGGATGCTGCAAAGGCCCCTCCATACCTTACGCAATAAATATGAGGGCTACTGAGATTTGAACTCCAGACATCTTACTTAGAAAGGCTCTGATATCATGTTCAAGAACCATATCAACCAAAAGCTTAAACTTTATAGTTGAAGGCCAAGGAATAGGTGTATACTCTAATAATATTGAACTTTTTCGGGAAGTAGATTGTATACGAACAAGGACTCATTGGTAGGAAATTAATTTAGAAACATTTTAAAGGCAGCTTTAGACCATAACATTGTCATCCTAAACATTTGAGTAAGCTATCAAAATTAGCAAAGATTTTAACACTTTTGGCAAGATTAAGGAAGAAAGTTCTGGCCATGCTCAAGAAAATTCTAGTCACTTTATTGATAACAGGGTGCCATATTCTAATTTAAGAAATCTTGGGATATACACAAAATAACGTAAGTATGAAATCATTGGAGACGAAGTTTGTTCCGATGGACTGATAATGTCGGAGAAGGGAGTCCAAGTTCTTGGTATAAAGGTCTCGGAATCGCTAATGCTATCAGTGGAGGGAGTTCTATGAAAAAGAGTGGCATAAAAATTCTTTTAATAATAATTCCTTAACTGACTTGCTAAGGGAAGCAATAAACCAGTTGCAAAAATAACTAGTAAGAAGCTACTTCTCAGAAGTTCAAGAAGGCATGAAGTATGACCCTAATTTTGATATTAGCATTTAGGAATAAGAGACTAGTTAGAGTATAAATCTATTCTTGAGCCTTTAGCCATTAGCTTATGCTTTTGGTTGAGTTGGTCTTGAACATGATATCAGAGCCTTTCTGAGCAAGACGTCTCGAGTTTGAATCTCAGGAACCCCCATGTTTATTGCACAAGGTATGTAGGCGCCTTTGCAGCATTCACACTTCAAGCCCAAAGGGCATTCGCGTGAGAGAGCATGTTAGAATATAAATCTATTCTTGAGTCTTTAACCATCAGTGTAACCTCTTGGTTGAGTTGGTTTTCAAGCAAGACCTTACCCTTTATAATGAGGTATACACGCCTTGGCTAGGATGTGTTGTATATAACCAAGGGGTTATAGCTTAGACAATCATGCAATATAGAAGCCATTCCATATACAATGTCAACTACAGTATACCCGCTTAGTAAATCTTTCGAGGTTGTGCACTAACAATAATTTGGAGACATGGGTTTTTACAGCCTATTGCGTGAGACTTTTATGGAAGATGAAAGGCCTTAATTGACTTTTCATATGTTAAGGATCTGATGTGAGACACAAGAGTGGTTAAAACTCACAAAGGCTATGAACCCTAGATGAGGAGTCGGCTAAGCGAATATGAGTGTCCAACTTGTCACCTAATGGGTTTTTTCCCAAGGGATTACAATGTGGATAGGAACATTGACATATTGGTAGAGGATGCAGGGACTTTAATTATTTTCCGATGCTATCATTAATTAGTTCGGTGCGAAACCAATAGCTGGAATAAGATGATCAGATATTAAGGGTGGTAAAAGTCCACATCAGATCTTTCACATTGTAAAAGATGGATTTGATTTATGAAATTATAGTGAGAAATCATAACACAAGATATTCAACTCAACTGGGACAACTTATAAAATTCAGCACGAATGACTGTATATAAACGAAAAATGTAGTACCTTATGTAAATTTTTCATATATTAAGGTGTGAAAGAAGTTTATTAGTAGTTGGTAAAAGAATCTACATTTTAGACACTAGTAAGGCCTTACAGAGTTAAAAGTGTCATATGGAGGCCAAAAAGGGGGCTGGGGCTAAAGTTTATAATTGGTGATGTAAGAGGCATAGCATGATATGCAATATTACATAGCCCTTCCTGAGATAATCATTCTATAAAAGCCAAAATGTTAAAACAAAATAGTAATAACCCTCAAAATGCTTTTATAAAGGTTGGATTTAACATTCATGGCCACCACAAGTGTTTCTCACAGAGATTATAGGAAATGCAGCGACTACGTTGCTATGTGAGGATCCATAAATCTACATATTTTGTATCAATACGTAGCCTCTCGGAAGTTGAGAATTCAATTACAGCACATGTCAAGGGGAAAACCATGTACTAAGATGACAATTAACCTAGCCAGTGAAACTATTCTATGAGATTAATTATTCGATTTTCATTTGAATGGTATCATTAATGGCTCTTTTTCTACAATAAGAAATGTTCCTATACAGTTAATGAGGGAATTTATATATCAAATTAAGCATAAATAGATTTACCTTAATCCTGCAGTGGAAAATTATCAAACCTTGGCTTTGAATCGCTAGTCAAGGAATAAACTCACTATTTGCAGAACCCTCACGATCGCATAGCCTAAAAGCCCTAGGATTTTGTGCAGAAAACTCTCTTTAGAGAATCCTTGGTGTTTCTTATGTATGTCTTTCCTCTTAGACTGGTCCCCTTTTGTATTACATCGACCAGTCAAAGAATGAGGGTTTTTTGAGTGGCTAAACTGTCAACTCATTATGTAGATTGGGCTCACACCACTTATGGGTGTATCATGCCCTAAGTTCAACATCTCCTACTCACATAAGAGCTTTTGTATTTCCACCTTATGAAAAACTTATTTGCCCCTCATTTCTGCACTATCTTTTTACTAGGCAAATATATCGTATGGCTTACGCTATACATCTATTAGGAATATATAGGCTCTTGTCGAGATCCGCACGTAAGTATTTAGAAATATCCAAGTACCATAGATCATTTCAATCTCATTAAGATGTCTCACTTTAACCTCATCAAATCATCAAATTTCATATTCACAATTAGGATGAATACGTCACAACTGGTGTATCGATAAATAGAAAGTAATGAGATTTCGTGAATGATCTTCCTCTTCTCACGACAGTCTGAACCAAATCGAACTTCTTTTTCTAGACATGTCCCAGTAGACCTAACCATTCATGATCATTTGGTAACACCCTAAGATAATGAACATTTTAATCAAGTCACAAGCCACTAATTGCAGTAGTGAGGATACAAATATAAGGCCATAACCTTTCGGGGTCTCACATTAATATAAGTAGAGATCTAACTTATGAACCTGATTGGTCATTTTTTGCACACATGGCATGAAACATATGCAATAGCATTCTCTCATTCCCCATAAAGCGTATTCCTTTTGGTTCTTTAATGAAAATGCTATACAGATGATATTTGGATATCTTATAATCCAAAATGAGTAACCAAATGTACTCATTAACTTGAACTCACATTTGGCCTCTCAAAGTAGATTAGGTAAAATTCATGTGTTACCCATATGTTGTAATGACATTCTGTCATCATCAAGGTGACATTCATGATTAAGTTAATAGTTTGTTGTAATTATTCTTGTGATAATTTTACTTAAAATCTTTTCTCATCACCCATTGATACGCAAATCCGTGGAGGCGATTACACATGTAAGGGGACTAACTTTGAATCTACTTGACATACTTTTCACATTCAAGAATGCATAACAAGTATCCGTGAATAAGAATGCAAAACAACTTATTTGAACCTCACGACATTAGACAATCACTCGTGAACATCAAGAAAACAAATGGTGAGCAACATCTCAGGGCACAATAGTCATCTACGAAGACTTTTAAATTTTTATGTGCTCAACAAGCACATCGTTTACTTGGGCGAACCCAAATGGCTCTACAACCATTTCTTTCATTGGAAATTATTTTACATTCACTCTCTTTGTGTGCTACCACTTCATTCACAAAATTGAACTTCATGTCCAATCTGTTTGGTCTTACAATAATACTCAAGGTTCTTGGT
>NCQV01086274.1:0-12150 GCA_002740545.1 Lophocereus schottii
TTTTGGGGTTATACTTTGCTTATTCGATCAAACTAATGTTCATATAAAAAATCTCGGACGAAATTTGAATCACCAAATTTATGTGGATTAATATATTTTATTGTTGTATAATTAACTTAATTAATTATTTATTTTTAATATTATTATTTTTCATCCAAAACATTCATTTTAAAGCAAATTATACTATACAGCTTTTCAACAATTCAATAACTCCTTACATCAATTTTTACACCTCCTTACAGCTTCTTACATCTTATTGCAACTTCTTACAACTTCTTAGAGCTATTTACATCTCTTTACATCTATCTATTTATCTAAAACGCGAAATAGAACAGGTAGGACTACGAAACTATGAATCATAGCTTACGGTATTAAACAGAAAGCTAAAATGTTGCACAATAATAACTTCTATTAAGAGAGTTCGTCCACATAATTCGATAAATGATGATTATTTTAAATGTAAATATCATTTTAATCATTAATTGATAGTTAAATCACAGTAGTAGATGATGATTAACTCTTACACAACTCCGACAATACAACACCATCTCCCAATGTTAGTCCTGATTTCGCCGGGATACACAACTCCGACAATATATCATCCAATTTCGATGATAAAAAAGTGAAAACATATTTATTTTTTGGTCTTGGTGTGAAAGCTACACATAGTCATATACCCATCTAGGCATTCAGGCATTTCCAGGATGTGCATAATGCTTTTTCAAATCCAAACACCAACCAAACACATTTCCATTGAAGAGACGCAAATGTTATCATCCATATTCGAGACCACTCTCTCTCCATTTCCATGTGGAGGAGAGAGAGACATCTTTATTTTTAAAAAAAAAACTAAAAGAAAAGAAAAAGAAAATTAAAAAAGAATCAGAATGATTAAACTGAAGCATGAGACAATCTCTCACTCCTCAGTAGCAGAGACAACATCCCCGAAATCGCCGATCTCGATCTCCTCGTCCTGCTCTGTCTTGCTCTCTCTACCTTATTTGAGCAGAACTTGTTGAGTCGACTCAGTCGCCGGAAAATCCCAAACTCCGGCCAGATTCCGATACCTTTATCTCTTAGATCCATTTCATAGTCATCGGGAATGGCTTCTTCGGAAGCCGATTCCCGGCTGAAGCAGGTGCTGGCCCCTTCGCTGGAGAAAATAATCAAGAACGGGTCATGGCGGAAGCACTCCAAGCTTGCTCACGAGTGTAAGTCTCTTCTAGACAAGCTCAACTCTCCGAATCCTCACTCTCTCTCCTCCCCTGAGTCTCCTACCGCCGGCGACGCCGCCGCGGGCCCCGTCTACGACGGTGGCGCTCATGAGTACTCTGTTGCTGATTCGGAAGTCATCTTGTCGCCGCTTATCAAGGCTTGCTTGTCTGGAAACCCGAAGATCGCCGAAGCTGGGGTGGATTGTATACAGAAGCTGATCTCCCATGGCTACCTACGCGGCGAGGCTGATCCGGAGGGCTCACTCCCCGAGTCGAAGCTACTCGCTGGACTCATCGACTCGGTGTGCAAGTGTACGGAGAGTATCAGCGATGAAGGCATTGAGCTTCTTGTGCTTAAAACCCTACTTTCGGCCGTCACTTCGACTAGTCTTAGGATTCATGGCGATTGCTTGTTGCAGATTGTTAGGACTTGCTATGATATCTATTTAGCTAGTAAGAATGTGGTGAATCAGACCACGGCAAAAGCTTCGTTGATCCAGATGTTGGTGATTGTTTTCCGGCGAATGGAGGCTGATTCAAGTACAGTTCCGGTGCAGCCAATTGTCGTTGCCGAGCTCATGGAGCCGCCGGAGGCGGCGGATGGCGATCCTGGGATGACGGTGTTCGTTCAAGGGTTTATCACTAAGATTATGCAGGACATTGATGGGGTTTTGAATCCTATTCCTTTGCCTGAGAAGGGTAGTGGGGCAGTTCCAGTTCATGATGGGGCATTCGAGTCGAGGATTAATGCTACGGTGGAGGGGACTAACCCTGCTGATTTGTTGGATTCCACGGATAAGGATATGTTGGATGCTAAATATTGGGAGATTAGTATGTATAAGACTGCGTTGGAGGGGAGAAAAGGGGAGTTGGATGGGGAAGATGGCGCAGTGACTGTGGGAATGCCCGAAAGGGATGATGATTTGGAGGTTCAGATCGGGAATAAGCTTAGGAGGGATGCATTCTTGGTGTTCAGGGCACTTTGTAAGTTGTCAATGAAGACGCCCCCAAAAGAGGCTTTGGCTGACCCTCAACTCATGAGGGGCAAGATTGTTGCTTTGGAGTTGCTTAAGATCTTGTTGGAGAATGCTGGGGCAGTCTTTAGGACCAGTGATAGGTAAGGTCCATTATTGGCCCACTTCTCACGTTGTATGATTATAATGACATATTGTTAAATGTTTATGAGAGCACCTGATTTAAGTGCATTGAATTGGTTTCAATTTAACTATATTGTGGTAAATATACGCTATACCTGGTGCCTGGTTGAATGTGTTTATTACCATGTCTCTGAATTACATGTCCTTGAAATGGTGTGCAATATGGCTAGTTATGTTCGGCCACCTATGTTAGATGCATATACGGAGCTTGTCAAGAATCCATAGATATCTACAATAAATTTTGGTAGATGTTTAGCCCATGTGTAGCCATTCTTCCACGTAGCTATGTAGGAGTATGTTTTGAATACCCATTATGCTGATTTATCCAGTACTTAAAAAGGGCATTTGGAGTGGTGCCTGTTCCTATGATGACTTTTGATAATCTTTGTTGTCCTGTTTGATGGTGACTTGAGATGTAACTCTCTATACCTCAGGTGACATACATTGTACAGATGGCTTGTATGCAACCACTGTGCACCTTTCTGCAATAATGTGATTTTCAATCTGGCCTTAAATCACTTCTTGGGCTTGCCAGTCATGGAAAATTCCTTTTTATTACCTCTTTTCAGTATGTGCATTAGTCATGCTTTAAATTCATGAACACATCAGTTATTGTTCACGAAGACATGGAGGAACTTACCCCATCGTGAGTACATGACAAATTAACATGATCTGTGGATGAATACTTTGTCATACATTTTTCTCTATCACGAATGAATGGGCCATGTGAGATATGTGGTTGGAGCAAGCGAAGACGCGGGGGCTTTGCTGCCCGTTGCCAGAATATATTTTTCATCACATTTGATTGTCGGCTGGACAGTGAAGGGCTTGATTAAGGAAAGATGTTGACGGCAGTTACAATGCTTAGTTTTGGAGGAGTGCAGCGCTTGCATTGCACATTGAGATAGGTGAATGATTTAAACACAGCAAAGCAGCAGTTTTAGTGAGGTTGAATGGATAGAGATAGGTTCTCTGGAAGCATATAGATTATCCGTGAGTAGTCTTTTTGACTCACTGGGAAGCACTACGGTGTCTAGCTAGCCCTTTGACTATTGTGTCCAGTTGAATAGTTTCTTTTGTGCGGACTGACTATTGTCCAAAAAATGCTAGATGATAAGATCTTAACTCTGTAGGACTGCAACTGTGGGAGAAGCAGGGCCTGTCCCTATGGGGGCCTATGTTTGTACTTTGGATATCTTAAGCAGGAGTAATGAGGGACTTGTGAATGATTACCTGGTAGATAGATATGAGGATCTAACCCTTCGCAACCCTTGGGCTTTATTCCTTTTTACTTTCCAAAGGAAGAGGGTGCCTGTTGTTTTCATACACAGTCTGTACATGATCTAAATGCGATCTTATAGTCTTTCAATTTATGCACTATCAATCAGTACATATCTTGGCCTTAATTTGCTGTTTGTTAAACATTATTTGGTTTCCTTGAAAGATTCATGTGTAAAAGGTCTTGAAGAATCCCCATTAGAGCCTTTCTCATGTTGCATGTTTCCTGGATAAGCTCTTGTCGGGATTCATTAGTTCATTGAGTCACTTCCTTATGTTTTATGTTGGTTGCCTTCTCTGTGTTTGTTGATTATAATTTATTTATTGCAATCTTTTTGTGGTGCAGATTTTTGGGTGCTATCAAACAATATCTATGTTTGTCATTGCTTAAGAACAGTGCTTCAACCCTCATGATAGTTTTCCAGCTTTCATGCTCCATTTTTATGAGTTTGGTGGCGAGATTTAGAGCAGGCTTGAAGGCAGAGATTGGTGTGTTCTTCCCAATGATAGTTCTAAGAGTTCTGGAAAATGTAGCTCAGCCAAATTTTCAGCAGAAGATGATAGTGCTGCGATTTCTAGAGAAACTCTGTGAGGATTCTCAGATATTGGTTGATATATTTATCAATTATGACTGTGATGTCAATTCATCTAACATATTTGAAAGGTATGCTCTGTCTGCTTGTGTCAAAGTAGACTGTGTCTTTTGATGAAAACGGGGGCGTATCAATCTTTTAAAAAGTGTTTATGGTCTCGTTTTCGCAGAATGGTCTGTCTTGATAATTGAGGTTGTCTGGATTCTGCCCTGATAATTGAGATTGATCTCTTGTAGTTCTCTTACTTGAGAGTGCATTCTGTTGATGGCCTTATTGTTGCAGAATGGTTAATGGCCTGCTTAAAACGGCTCAAGGTGTCCCACCCGGTGCTACTACTACATTGTTGCCGCCACAGGAAGTAACTCTGAAATTTGAAGCAATGAAGTCTTTGGTGGCTATTCTGAAATCCATGGGGGATTGGATGAATCAGCAACTGCGGATCCCTGAGCCTCATTCGGCAAAGAAGTATGAGCCAGCTGAGACTAGTCCTGATGTTGGTGGTCCTCATTTGACAAATGGAAATGCTGATGAGCCTGCAGAAGCATCTGATGGTCCTTCAGAAGCTCCAAATGATGTTTCTGATGTGCAAACAATTGAGCAACGCCGAGCATACAAGTTGGAACTTCAGGTAAAGTTACTGGACTACATTATGACAGAGTGCATATTGGGTGTTGTTTGCATTATGAGGTTCTATTTGCTTGCTATTGATATTTGCATTTCACTTCCTCCCTAATGTTTAATTTATGGCAGGAAGGTATATCTCTTTTCAATAGGAAACCAAAAAAAGGGATTGAGTTCCTTATTAATGCTAATAAAGTAGGCAGTTCACCAGAGGAAATAGCAGCATTTCTCAAAGATGCTGCTGGTTTGGACAAGACCCTGATTGGTGATTTTCTTGGGGAAAGAGAAGAAATGTCATTGAAAGTCATGCATGCATATGTGGATTCCTTTGACTTCCAAGGGAAGGAGCTGGATGAGGCAATTAGGGTCTTTCTGCAAGGCTTTAGGTTGCCTGGTGAGGCCCAGAAGATTGATCGAATCATGGAGAAGTTTGCTGAGCGTTATTGGAAATGTAATCCAAAGGCATTCTCCAGTGCAGACACAGCCTATGTTCTTGCCTATTCTGTTATTATGCTCAACACAGATGCACATAGCCCAATGGTTAAGAATAAGGTATATACTATATAAATGCTTCCCTTTAGAACTTCTCAAGTGTCTAAATCAGCCATCATTGAGCTGTCTCTTCTCTGGGATACTGAATGTGCAGATGTCAGCTGAAGATTTCATCAGAAATAATCGTGGCATAGATGATGGGAAAGATCTCCCTGAAGAGTATATGAGATCTTTGTATGATAGGATTACTAAAAATGAGATTAAAATGAAGGACAATGACCTATCTCTTCAACAGAGGCAATCTTTGAATTCCAACAGAATCTTGGGCTTGGACAGCATCTTGAATATTGTGATTCCTAGACGGGGCGAAGACAGCTATATGGAGACCAGTGATGACCTCATCAGGCGTATGCAAGAACAGTTCAAAGAAAAAGCTCGCAAATCTGAGTAAGATTTAGAAATCTGCTTTCTTGCTTCAAAATTTTTTGTTCCTTCATAAGATTAAGACCCCATGAAAGCACATATGAGATTAGTGAGTTAAACTGTCACCGAATGAGTTAAATTATGGGTTATGATCATCTTTCTTTTTGTTTGAGGTCTCATTGCGGTGAGTTAAACCATAGCCTTGGTGCTTATTTTTAGTTACTCATATTACATAGCAACTTGTAGGTCAGCTTATTATTCAGCAACAGATGCTGTAATCCTGAGATTCATGGTTGAGGTTTGCTGGGCTCCTATGCTGGCAGCTTTCAGTGTTCCACTCGATCAAAGTGATGATGAAGTAATTATATCATTGTGCCTTGAAGGTTTTCGGTATGCAATCCATGTGACTTCAGTGATGTCCATGAAGACTCAGAGAGATGCTTTTGTGACATCACTAGCAAAGTTTACATCTCTCCATTCACCTGCTGATATCAAACAGAAAAATATATATGCTATCAAGGTTGGTGTTTTGCTGGATCTGATTATCCAAGAGAAGAAAATTTTGATTATTCTTCTGCAAGTTAAATATGTCAGTTTTAGTAGTTAGTTACCCTAGCATGGAAACATATACATATAATGTTTAGAATGGTTTGTTCCTGGGCCGTGTACCTAGATATTCACAAGGTGTAAACAAACACATGAAGCACCTTACCCAAAAAAAAGGTAAGGAAAAAAGAACACTAAGCAAGAACAACCTCCCCCTCTACCCCCAAACCAAAAAAACCAAAAAAACTAAAAATTCATTATCCTTTTCCACTATTGTTTTGTTTGGTCATGCTTCTTGTGTTGGTTTGACCTCTATTGAAGATTTAAGTTGCATGTATTTCATTATTTATGAAATTAATTGCTTGAATAGTCTTGATCAACTTCAGGCTAGTGTTTTCATCCTGATATATGCTAAAGGTTGTTCCCAATTTTAGCCTGAAATTGTTGGTTTCTATACCTATTTGTACCTTCAATTTTGAGGTGAGCGTTAAAGAGAACATTGCTGGATGTATATAGTCTTTTGTATGATGCTTTCTTGCTTTTCAGTGCTTCAAAGATAATTTCATGCAAGACTCTCTACTTTTGGGATAATGGAAAGCTTAGCTCTTCCTCTTTTGATGTCGCCGACTTTGTGGATAGCTTGTATTTTGGATGTATATAGTCTTTTGCATGATGCTTTCTATGTATCTGATCTTGCGATATTTCTATATCAATATTACCTTTTTCCTATAAAAAAAAAAAGAACATTAATGGATCACTGACAACTTTACTTCAAAACCTTTTGGATGCTACTGTTTTATCACGGAATTTTCTGATTTTGTATCCATGGTTGGAAATGATTGTTCAATTAATTGTCATTCCACATAGTACAGTTTTGAGTATGATAAAAAAGGTTTATTTCTCTTTTTATGGTTACATTTCATTTTTTCATATGTACATTTCATGGTCATTTGTTTAAAGACAATGTGATTTCTTTTGCATTGTTGTTCGGCAGGCTATTGTGAGAATTGCAGATGAAGATGGAAATTACTTGCAAGAAGCATGGGAGCATATCTTGACATGCGTTTCGCGTTTTGAGCATCTGTATCTCCTTGGAGAAGGTGCTCCGCCAGATGCGACTTTTTTTGCTATTCCCCAAAGTGATCATGAAAAGTCCAGACAGGCCAAGTTTAATATTCTTCCTCTGTTGAACAAAAAAGGAGCAGGAAAAATTCAATATGCAGCTGCTGCTGTGAGAAGAGGCTCTTATGATAGTGCTGGCATCGGTGGTGATGCTTCTGTTACATTTGAAGAAATGAGTAACTTAGTCTCTAATTTGAACTTGCTTGAACAAGTTGGAAGTGCTGAAATGAATAGGATATTTACCCGAAGTCAAAAGTTAAACAGTGAAGCAATTATTGATTTTGTTAAAGCCCTGTGCAAGGTCTCTATGGAGGAATTACGATCTGCCTCTGATCCACGAGTTTTCAGCCTGACAAAGATTGTCGAGATTGCGTAAGCATCATGTACACCTTTAATGATCACAACCAAGTATTTCATTATTTTCATCGTTGCTCCATTTGATGCTTACCCAATTTGCTCATCTTTCTTGCCAAAACAGGCACTACAACATGAACCGCATTAGGCTTGTTTGGTCAAGCATCTGGCATGTGCTGGCCGACTTCTTCGTAGCTATTGGCTGCTCCGAAAATCTATCAATTGCTATTTTTGCTATGGATTCTTTGCGTCAATTATCAATGAAGTTTCTGGAAAGAGAAGAATTGGCCAATTATAACTTTCAAAATGAGTTTATGAAGCCCTTTGTAATAGTCATGCGGAAGAGTAGTGCTGTTGAGATCAGGGAGCTTATAATCAGATGTGTATCTCAGATGGTGCTATCCAGAGTAAATAATGTCAAATCTGGATGGAAGAGCATGTTCATGGTATGTGGTTCATCTAATTTGGGTTCTATCATGTTTTCAACTCTTGTTACCTCTAAATGACAATCCCTCTATTGCGGAGTATTTGGAGAAAATTAAGAAATAACTTTATCTTGCATAGGAAGAATGAACAAGGAGTGTATTTGAATGAAGTCAGTTTATTGTTTGTCTGACATCTCTTTTTGTTGATTCGGCCGTATATTCTTTGTATTTCTGTCGATGTCCCTCCCCCCCCAAAAAAGTGTGAATGAGGAACATCGCAAAAGAATGATGAGGTTGTGGGTCTCACTCATCTCTGGATCTGAGTGTTTCTGCCTGTGAATACTTTCCTTCTAAGTGGCGAATGGCAACATAATCCTTACTGCTGATGTTAGCTTGCTGTTGGTGGCTACCTTCGGCTGCTTTTATGACCGTACAAGTAGAAAACTGAAAATCTGATTAGAGGCTGTGCATGTGGCATGACCGTATGATGGTGGTTATGCTGGTAGAAGCTGAATCATTCTCCTGTCCACTTTTGCTATTTTTTTTCATCGTTTAATTTTACATTTTGGTGAGATAAGTAGGGTGATGAATGGAAGAACCCTTTTGTTTATCCACATGGGACAAGATGCTTGAATAGATACTTTCATGGCTGTTCCCTGTGTTTTAATTCTATCTTGGTTCCCATAAGGATGCATGGGCTAGGACTAGTTGTCTTTTGTTAATAGAATGGAGGAGAATGGTGCTGCTTGTGTTAAGACTACTAACAAAATTGCATTTATTTATGATCAGATTTACCCCCTCATAGTGAAGGGAGTGATCGGGCAAGGGCCTAGGGTTAGACCATCTCACCAGGAAGTGTGGTGAGACAATTGTTTCGAGGGGTGATCTTTGAATTTTTTTGTGGTAACTAAAAAAGTCATTTTATGGTCCCTTTGTTATGTTGGAAATCGGAAGTCATTTTTTTTAAGAAAAAGGTAATATAGATTAAAAAAAGAGGCAATTTACAAGGAAGGATGCTACTACAGCATCTCACGAAAGCTAATTACAGCCCAAGAGTAAGTTATTCACAAAGTCAATGACTTCCAACAAGGAGGAACAAAAAAACCTCCTCTTCCCAAAAGAAAAGAGTCTTGAGCCGCTTATCCTTTAACCGCTCTGAGGAGGTTTCCATCACATTGAAAACTCTCCTATTTCTCTCCATTCATAATAACCAAAAGATAGCATCAGGATGGCTCGGAAGACTTTAAACTTGGCCCTTCTCTCAAAAAAAATCTTCCTATGTCGACAATTGATGACTCACAGAACTTGGTATGACCCAATGCGGCCCAAGCGACTAAAGGCTATTTCCCAAAGGTTTCTAGCAATTGGGCAATGGAGAGGTAAATGGTCTGAAGTTTCTAGACCATTTTTGCACATAAAGCATCTGTTGAGCAAGATTTTACCCCTCTTTTGTGAGGTTAAGATCTTGCCTAGACAAACTTCCCACACAAAAGGATACTTTTGAAGGGGCCCGAGACTTCCAGGTAATATTCCTTGGAAATGGAAAACCGCAATCTGAAAACGTTGATGATGCATTGCCAAGAGGGGCAGAAAGGTAAGGAAATAAAACTTGACAATTAATTTCTCAGTGGAGGTAAGGCTCCATCTAACTATGTCAAGAGGGAGGCCCTTAGGGAAGCCTTATGAGGCTTGGCGAAGAACTGATTGATGCTATTGTCCTCTGGGAAGGCTGGATGAACAAAACCAGGGGACCAAACAACTAAATAACGCGAGTGCTCCAAATAATCAGATACATGAGCATCCCTGTCGGCTGCAAAAAAGAGAGAAAATCATTGAAATGTTGGTCTCAGTCTCGCCCTCTCTCTTGTGTGAGATTGTGTCACCCAACCAAGCTGAAAGCAAAATCACAGCTCTTTTTCTTTTTAAGGGGATGAAATTCTTGTCCTTATGTGCAATATGTTTGCTCTTTATCATTGTTATATTGCCTAACCTGTTAATAACTGTTTGCTGATCTTCACATGAACAGGTCTTCACAACAGCAGCATATGACGACCATAAAAACATAGTTCTCTTGGCCTTTGAAATTATGGAGAAGATTGTACGAGACTACTTCCCATATATCACTGAGACTGAGACCACTACCTTTACCGATTGTGTAAACTGCCTTGTTGCATTCACCAATAGTAGATTCAACATGGACATTGGTCTCAGTGCCATCGGCTTCCTGCGCCATTGTGCAGAGAAGCTTGCCGAAGGAGATCTTGGATTTTCGGGGAAAAACAAGGATAAGGAAACTTCCGGGAATCTGTCTCCATCATTACGTCAGAAAGCAAAAGATGGAAAGGTGGAGAATGGAGAGTTGAGTGATAGGGAGGATCACCTATACTTCTGGTTTCCTTTGTTGGCAGGTAAGAGCAGTCAAAGTTGGTGATTTCTTATAAGAGGTTCCTCTTTATGTACTTGTGGCCTTAGCCTCTGAAATACTTGGAACATATTTTGGGGTCTGGAATGTTCTAGAAACATAATCAAAAAATTGGAGCCTGGGTGTCAGAAGTTTTCCGCTAATTTATTCCCATGTCATGATCCTCGGTGGGGTCATTCAACCTGTATCTGAAACCCTATTTAAAAACACAAACTCCTTAGTGCTCCGTACCAGTTAGCTGTAATTTGTTTTTTTATTGTATTTGATGTTAACTATTTTTGACAGGTTACGTATGTGGAGTTGAGTATAATCTGTTTTGTTCCTCCTTGCAGGTCTGTCAGAACTTAGCTTTGACCCAAGACCAGAGATCAGGAAAAGTGCACTGCAGATTTTGTTTGACACTCTACGGAACCATGGTCATCTATTTTCACTTCCGCTGTGGGAGCGAGTATTTGAATCAGTTCTGTTTCGCATATTTGATTATGTTCACCATGCAATTGGCCCAGCTGGAGAGGGTGGTGATGGTGAGATAGTTGAATTTGATCAAGATTCATGGCTATATGAGACATGTACTTTGTCGCTTGAGCTAATTATAGACCTCTTTGTTAAATTTTATTCCACCGTCAATCCCCTTTTAAAGAAAGTTCTGATGCTATTGGTGAGCTTCGTCAAGCGTCCCCACCAAAGCCTTGCCGGAATTGGTATTGCTGCATTTGTTAGATTGATTAGCAATGCTGGGGATCTCTTTTCGGACGACAAATGGCTTGATGTGGCTTCTTCACTGAAAGAGGCTGCTATTTCTACCCTTCCTGACTTTTCCTTTGTTACTGAAGAAGATAGTTTAGTTAAGAGCAATGAAGAGTTTGTTAGCAGACAGGGTTCAGGCGAGTCAACTGGTTCAGATGCACTTGATCAGGACTTAGAGAGCTTAAGAACAGAGCAACTTTATGCTGCTATAGCTGATGTCAAGTGCCGTTGTGCTGTCCAGCTCTTGTTAGTCCAGGTAGGCAGATTGAATGCCTTTTTTATTCATTGAATGAGTGTTTAAACCTACTACTGATTTTTCTTATGGTGTAGTCAATGCCATTGTCTGGTTCAAACCCCTCTGCACTTTGTGCGTGCACACACAAAATGGTGCATGTACTCTTCGTACACTCAAAATGGAATTGGTCCAAGGGCATGTATTAAAGGAGGCTATAGGTCTCCGTCTGTAGGGACAATATGCGTTCAATGATGTAATGGCTAACTACTCCAGACTCTGCTTCTGGAGCTGCAGTGTTCCTGAACATGGAACGTCTGTGGCTGAAGTTGTACGCTTATGTTGTATAGTTTCTTTCTAGCTGTTTTATTCTCATGGCACGCTTGGTTTATATGATTAGATTACTTAAGAATATGCTCACTATGTTGAATTTCTTACATTGTGTGGCTGTTGGTGGCAATAAATGGATACGTTTTTGGATTTCGGATTTTAAATTAGTCTTTCTGAGATAATTGTGTATTGCT
>NCQV01086277.1:18085-31604 GCA_002740545.1 Lophocereus schottii
AAGAGCAATATTTTTACTCCCCCTCCCCCCTTCCCCCGCCCCCGAAAAAAAACGAACATAAAAACACCAGTGACCATTAATGGCCTCCAATAGAACAGTGAATCCGCGTCCTAATCCCATCAAAATATATGCTCTCAAATTAGACATTCATTCCATTTAAAACTTAAGTTCTATCAAAAGAAATGCACATTGTTTGGTAGAGGGAAAAAAAGGGGGACATTAGGCGATAATAATATGCGTTTCCGGGATTGTTGGATCAAAGATAATAATATCAATTTTAACATTGGAAATCAATGATCCGTATATTGAGCACATTTAATGTTTTTATACCAACATTAAGTTTGAAGGTGCTTTTACTCTATGCAATGTAATGATTCCACAATTGTATGCAAATACATATGTTTTAAGTGCAATCATCTTTCGACATATATAATTGTATATATTTAATTTCCACTTGCATCACTGATAAAAAACACCTTCAAATTTAGTGTTGATATAAAAACATTAATGAATTTTAGATTTAAATAATCTCTGCTTTGGCTAATCTACTTGCAAATAATCCTTACTTCATAAATACACGGCAGTAGGCTATACTTTGACCCTATATAATTTCAATATATCACCACCGAGTTTTGGGCACTTTGACTCGGTGGTGGAGTGATGTGGCAGTAGTGCTTGTCCTCCATGGCTGCACAATGAATATTTTAATGGTTTCTTGTACATGTCATCAAGTTTTATGGGTTGAAAATTTTTAAAATATTTCTCCCTCTCTTTCTCCCCTTAAATGAAAATTTCTCAAATTTTTTAATAATAAAATTAGTTTCTCTCTCTCTATATATATGAAAAATACTTATATAATGCACGTAACAAAATGTAATTTTAAAAATTATTTTCTTTTCCCCACTAAAAAAATTATAAAAAAGTATTTAAATTAGAAAAATAATAAATCTTTATACTATAAATGCTAAAATGTGTAGGGGCTAAGTGTTGAGGAACTGGAAATGCTAACATGAGAGTGAATTTTGAATAAATTTTGCTTCACAACCGTTTATCAAAATCTTAGGTAATCTTACCCCTTGGATTTATCTTGATAACCGTCTTAATAGATAGCACGTGCAATAATCTCTCTCTCTTTACTAGGCACATTAGGTCTCAGGTTTGATTCTTCCTCATTCATTGTATTGCATTGCCCTTTGTAGCTTCTACAGGCCAAAAATGTTTTTGATTTCCATCATTATTATTAATATTTTGTATTTTTTAATGCAAATATAAATTTGAGCATGTATTATTAGAGATAATAGAATAATAAATACGATTTTCATTATTACTAGTATACATCCCGTGCTTTGCACAGACATGTGTGGAAATTTTATGATCATATTATTTTTCTTCATAGAGTATGTGATTTTATCATTTATTTTAATTAGAAGCACTAATATGTTTAACTAATTAATACTAAAAAATATCTAATAGATTATTTTATTTTTTATATATTGCTAGGATTGACAACTATGTTTTTAGCTGGACAATATTTTAGCATGATAAAAGAACAATTTTTATATTGGATGATTTTTTTTCTTTAAATAACCAAAAGAGGAAAAAGGGGGTGAAGATGATAGCGTCAAACGGCATACATATATGACAATTGTATATATATTTGAAGCATGTAAATGTATTTATCATATAATAAGGAATTTGAAATCAAAGGATTGCATCAATATGTATAATAGTGTATCAATTTGTAGTTAGTTCTTAAAAAGATACAGGATCATTTTGAAGAGAAGACAAGTTTGGGTCTCAATTCCTATGTGCTACAATTTAGTTAAAGGCCCTTGTGGACATGTTTGTAAAGTAAATCTCACGAATATAAATGTCTAATAATCCTATTATATTTGTAAAATAAACATCATTATTTAAGACCTTTTTACTCGAAAAAGAAAAATAGAAGATATATAAAAACATCAAATCATATATGATAAATTTATTTACGTATCTCGAAGTTAAACACACAATTATTATATGTGTATACCGTTTGATACTAACGTTTTCACCTTTTTTCCTTTTTTTGTTATTTTATAAAAAACATCCAACATAAATTTTATTCTCCTACCTTTTGTACTTCATTTTAGCACAAGATACATATTTTTTTATTTATTTTTGGTATATGTTTAATGTCATTTGGCCTAGGTGGGACGTCTCTTCAAACTTGGATAATGACTTATGACAGCTCGATTATCCAACCAATCAATTTATAAATTCTAACTGGTAGAACAATTGAATAAAAAGCAATTGTTTTATATTGATATTTAAATATTAGTAATAAAATTGATGATGGTTAAATTAATTAAATAAAGCATAATCACATAGTATTGACATAAATGTAAGATATTCGTCACTTGTCAAAACACCATTAACCCATTCAACCCGTTCAGTTTTATGTTATATATATGATTACTATTGTTGTTGTCTTCATTATCGTTATCGTTGTTGTTATCTTTCTGTTTGAATTTGATAACATAGTCAATATTAATTATGATCATCTAATTATCAAAGAGAGATTAAGATATTATAATGTATATAAAAATTATTATTAGTTCATTATTATAGAATACGTTTATATTTTAGAAGTTTTAACTTAAGGAAACCAAATTATAATTACTGAACAAGCCACAAAACCTTATGTGAAAACTTATTATTAACATGTAATATAATATACACAATTATGAAGAAATAATAAAGATTTTTAATTTCCATAATTATTATTAATATTTTGTATTTTTGGATACAAATATAAATTGGCTTGTATTATTAGAGATAATAGAAAAATAAATATGATTTACATGATTATTTTTATTATTGCTACCGTTGTTATTGTTGTCATTATTGTTATTGGCGATGTTATCTTCCTCTTTGAATTTAATAACATAGTCAATATTAATTATGATCATCTAATATGTACGATTGTTCAAGCTAATAAGGTCTCTCTCTCTCTCTCTCGAACTTTCTCTTCGAAACTAAGATACCTAACCCTAGTTTTGTGGGAGCCTCTGCCTTCCTCCGGTAAGGTCGCCGTCGACAGTGCTTCCTACTGGTTCGTGTCGGTTCGTCGTTATCCCAGTTGGTGCCCTCTTCGTTCTCTGCCTTGATCCTTCCCTTGGTCTTGTGGCTCTCTCTACCAGGTTTTCAAGCGCTTCCCACTTGCTTGTACCCTACGTTTTATCCCCTGGCCATGGCTACTGGGCTAGAGGAGGCGTGGCAAAACCTCACCTTGACAGCAGATGAAGAGACAATCATCACCGTTGAAGACGAAGAAGACAATGAAAAGAACGAGTAGATTGCCCTATGCCTTCTCAGTCGACTTCATACAGAGACTTCCTTCAACCCTAGGGCAATGAAGTCAGTGCTGCAAAGCATCTGGAAATCTAGCAAAGGCCTGGTTATTCGCGATTCGGATACGAACCTCTTCGTGTTTCAATTCTTTAGCCAAGCTGACAAGGATGACATCCTGAATGAGGGTCCCTGGGCCTTCGATGGGCATCTACTCCTCCTTAAATAGATGATAACACTAGAGACTCCTTCCGAGGTACAGTTCACGATAGCATGCTTTTGGGTGAAGACCTACGACGTCCCGGGTAAGAAACAAACAACTTCCTTTGTCCGCATGCTAGCCTCGAACATCGGCGAATTGATTACATGTGATGAGACCACCATGATGGGAGTTGATAAAACACTATGCTTTCGAGTGGACATTGATATTTCTTAACCTCTTCGACGGGGGATCGATGTCATGGTCTTGGGGAAGCCCTTATGGATTCAACTCAAGTATGTCAAACTCCCCGACTTCTGCTATGGATGCGGCTTACTTGGGCACGTCTTGAAAGACTGCAAGGTAGTGGAAGTCGAAGAGGATGATCCAAACCTCCAATACAGCTCCTAGCTTTGTGCCTCCCCCTGCAAATCCCGTCGTCGTAGTGCAGCTTCAGAACTTATGGAGGAGAAAAATTTGTTTGCAGCCTTTCTCAAGTCCAAAGCTCACCCCAAAGTGCGTACTAAACTTCTCTTTGAGAACCCCACCTTTGAGAAAACCGGTGGGCAGAAGCAAACAAGCCTCGCCGTGGGGGCCTCCAACATGGCTATTGACCACGATGTTAACATGATCACCAATAACGAGACCTTCAAACGCAAGCATGACGATATTCGTCTCAGCAAGGACGGGGATCATAAAGTCCGAGTCATTGACCACAGACAGGACGACTCCACACCTTCTACTATTCTGGCGGAGGTTGCCCTACCATGCCAAATGAGTCTCCTTTGCCTAAACTATCGAGGTCTAGGCGCGACCCTGGCAGTTACTGACCTTCGTGGACTACTGCGAAGGCTTGCACCCAACTTGGTCTTTCTTTCGGAGACCAAAAAAAGCAAATTCGAAATGGAAGACCTCCTACACCAGTTAGGGGATTTTCACGGCATTTTCGTCGACTCTCGGGGTTGTTCAGGGGGTCTGAGTCTACTTTGGAGCAAGAAAGTGCATGTCACCTTTTTATCCTGCTCCCTCCATCACATCGACGTTACTATATAGTGGCATTTATGGCTGGCCGGGAACGCAACAAAAATGGAAGACATGCGAGCTCATCACAGATTTGAGGCCTCACTCCAATCTCCTATAGCTTGTCGGAGGCAACCTTAATGAGATCTTTTACCATAGCGAAAAGAAAGGTGGACCTCCAAAAGCAAAATCCACTATTGACAGTTTCAGAGACTCCTTCATTGACAATGGACTGTATGATCTCGGCTACCCTGGCTACGACTACACCTGGTCCAAATATCACGAGAATGGCACGGTCATTGAAGAGAGACTGGATCGCTTTTGTGCATACTCAGATTAGTCTATCGCTTTCTCGAATGTCCAAGTGACCCATATTGACTTTGACATATCGGACCATCTTCCTATTCTCCTCCGATGCAATCCTAATGTTGATAGAAGCAGCCGAAGCAAACGATTCCATTTCGAGAACATGTGGTTCACTGACCCCTCATGCAAAGACGTAGTCACTGAAGCATGGAACCGGGGGTCACATTCGGATGCTGTTGAAAAACTGCTCCTTTAGCTAGAAAACTGCTCAAATGAGGTTGTCAAATAGAACCAGGGCACCTTCGGGCATGTGGGTAATGAAATACGGAAGCTCAAAGCCCTTCTAAAGCATGACCGCGATGTCTCTAGTAGACGCTATATCATTGGACAACTTAGAGAATGGAGGAAGAAGAAAGAGATTCTTTGGAGGCAAAGAGCACGCTCGGACTATATTAAATGTGGGGACACCAACACTCGTTGGTTTCATTCGAGAGCTAACATGAAACGCGCAAAGAACACCATCACAGGGCTCATGGACTCGTCGGGCCACTATCACGGGCATTGTCACACAATTCTTTGGTGACCTCTTCACCTCATCCCAACCTTTAAATATTGAAGACATGCTATCCTGTGTGCCTCGCAGAGTTTCGTCTGAGATGAATGCCTCCCTCTATCGCCCATATGAATGGGCGAAAATTGACGTTGCTTTGAAACAGATGCATCCCCACAAAGCTCTAGGCCTTGACGAAATGAACCCTTTTTTCTTCCAAAAGTTTTGGGACTCCATTGGAAATGATGTCCCCTTAGCAGTGCTAGCTATCCTCAACAGACATCCAATACCTTCTAAACTGAACCACACCTTCATTGCTCTCATTCCAAAGAAGCTGAGGCCTGAGCATATCTCAGAATACTACCCGATCAGTCTCTGCGATGTAGTCTACAAGCTAGTCACTAAAGTTATTGCCAACCACTTGAAGCCTTTACTACCTTCTATTATTTCAGACACGCAAGGGGCATTTCACTCGAGGATGCTTGATTTCTGATAACATCCTCATTGCCTTTGAAATTATGCATGCTATGCGTGGGGACTCTAGCGTAAATGGAACCATGGCAATCAAGCTATGTCTAAAGCTTTGGATAGAGTCGAATGGCCTTTTCTCATGGGCATCATGTTAAAACTAGGCTTTGATTACCAATGGGTGCAGCTTGTTATGAGATGCGTAAAATCTACCGCTTTCTCTTTTCTCATCAACGACCATCCCAGTGGTCACATCGTCCCTAGTAGAGGAATCCGCCAAGGCGGCCCACTCTCCCTGTTCCTTTTCCTGCTCCAAAGGGCTTTCTGGCCTCCTATGTAGGGCGGTGAAAGTTGGTACTCTCTGGGGATACAGGTTATGCGCAACAGCTCCTACTATCTCTCACCTACTCTTTGCTGACGACACTATCATCTTTTACAGGGCTAACTTGGCTCAAGCGCCCACTCTTTGACATTCTTTCTCGCTATGAGATAGCCTCGAGTCAAGTTATCAATCGGGCTAAGACTGATGTCTCTTTCAATAAGGGGGTCCCTTTCGAATGCATGAGCCAAATCACGCTACACCTGGACATCTGGGGGTATTGTCCCATAATAAGTACTTGGGAGCGCCTATTATCGTGGGCCGCTCGCGAAAAAAGCCGTTCCTGTTCCTCGTTGACTATATCAAAAAAAGTATGTCGGGATGGATGGATAAACTAATCTCATGGGCTGGACGGGAAGTGTTAATAAAGGTTGTTGCCCAAGCTATTCCAACCTACCGAATGAGTATCTTCAAGCTCCCAAAAGGGTTGTGACGAAATATCCAATCTTCGATCATTCGTTTCTGGTGGGGTCACAATCAGGAGGATCGTGAGATCCACTGGATCAGTGCTCAAAATCTATGTAAGTCTAAGGACGACGGAGGGATTGGCTTTCGTAATATGGAAGCCTTCAATGATGCTCTTCTGGCCAAACAAGTCTGGCGACTCATTAAGGATAATAACTCACTCGTGGCCCAACTCATGCGTGCAAAATACTTTCCTGACGGCGATATCTTCAAAGCCACTCTAAGAGTCTGTCTTAGCTTCACCTGGCGCTACATCTATGGGGCAAGAGATGTGATTGCCCGAGGATCCCATTGGTTAGTTGGAAGCGGCCACTCACTAAGTGAGTGGGATGACAAATGGCTGCCCCGCCACATCTTTCAAGCCTGTCACACCATGCACTACACCATACGAAAATTATAAGGTGAGCGATTTGATCGACCATGCTAACGGTTGCTGGAAGGTACCACTGATCAACCATATCTTTCTCCTCATTAACGCCGAAGCTATTTTGAATATCCCACTATGCTCTTCCTGGCCGGCCGACAATTTAATCTGGCACTACAACTTACGAGGTGCCTTTACAGTTCACTCGGCATAACACATGCTTATAGATGATGCTTAGGACATTGGGGGCTCATCCTCATTACATGACAAATGCTTATGGAGATCTGTCTAGGGCTGCAACATCCCCCCCGGATCAAGCTCTTTGGTTGGAGGGCTTGCGTAGGCTCCCTACCTACGGCCTACAATATCTCATCCAGAGTCCCGAACTTCTCCATGACAGGCAGTGTCTGCACCCATTCAGAGGACACTGCAATGTAAGCCATCCTGGAGTGCCCTCTAGTCATCCAAATATGGGGAGGCAGTGGCCTAGACACGACGCTTTGGTCCACTCGTCACCGAACACTAGCAGATTGCTTGCAAAAGCTAGGGAAAACCTTGACAAGGATGCCTTTGTGGACTTCTTAGCGGTTAAGTGGGAATGCTGGAATGCCCGTAACCGCTTTGTCTTTAGGAGACCGGACAATAATCTTTCTGTTTTGGGTTTTGTCCGTAGTTTCCGCGAACTCCAAAATGTGGAGCTCCCCCCGCAAACCACGCCGCATCCAACTTATTGGTCTCCGCCAATGACGGGTTATATTAAGCTGAATTTTGATGCAGGTATAGTTGCCTGCACCACTGCAGGATGGGGCTTCGTCCTGCGAGATCACGATGGAAATATACTCCTTGCGGGCATCAAGCATCACCACGGTCACGCCGGAGCTCCAGTTGAGGAAGCAAGAGCTTGTCTTTATGGCCTACTTTGTGCACAAGCATATGGAATCCAGAACATCATCATTGAAAGCGATTGCTTGAGTTGGTCCAAATACTTAGGAATCCGTCGATGTACGACAACTCTATCAGTCTTTTTGCTAGGGATATCATCGCCTTTGTTTTGATTTTTACTCTTGGTCTTTTGTTAAGAGGGGGCAATAGGGTAGCCCGCGATCTAGCCCACTGACAACCTATTTGTTTGGCGGGCCAGACATGGGAAACTGATGTGCCCGAGCACATCACAGCCCCGGCCTCAGATGATATGTACGCTTACATCAATAGCAATCTAGTATAACACCCTTCCCCCTTTTCTCCATCAAAAAAAAAATTATCAAAGGGAGATTAAGAGATTATAATGGATATAAAAGTTTTTATTATTTCATTATTATAGAATAAGTTCATGTTTTAGAAGTTTTAACTTAAGAAAACCGAATTATAATTACTAAACAAGCCGTAAAACCGTATGTGACACCTTATTGTTAACACATAATATAATATACACATTTATATAGAAACAATAAACATTTTTTGTTTCCGTGATTATTATTATTATTTTGTCTTTTTTGATACAAATATATATTTGAGCATGTATTATTAGATATAATAGAAATATGAATGTGATTTCCATGACTATTTCCATTATTACTATTGTTGTTGTTGTCCTCATCGTCGTTATCGTCGTTGTTGTCTTTCTCTTTGAATTTGATAACATAGATTAATTATGATCATATATGTGTAAGGGTTGTGCTGAAAAATTACATATTGTAAGTATAATATAACACATTGCAAGGGTTGAAGTGAAATATTGAAAAATTAAAAATAAAACACGATCATCATATTAGGTCCGTGATGTTGAATTTCTTTTACATTTAAGATAATCTATTTAACAGAAGAAAATAAATGAAATATTTTTCTTTTTCTTTCAAAGCATACATATCATATAATTAAATTTAATTCATGTAAATCTTAAAAGGATAATTAATTTTTTAATGTTTCAAATAAATTGACCAAAATCTAAATCTATTTAACGCACAAGAAAAAATGAAATAATTTTTATTTTTTTTAAACCATACAAATCCAATAATCAAATTCTCTTCATAAAATATCTAAAATAATAATTAATTTTTTACTGTTTAAAATAAAATGTCCCAAATCGCCATAACACTTCAAACTAAGAAATATCTCAACCCACAAATCTAAACTCAACCCATCTCTTGCAAGACAACATAAGGGCATGAGAAGTTTATATCGAAACCCATGAAGCTATTGAGCTGATATGAAAATCAAATATACAAGTTATGAATACATAATTATATTAGCACCCCCTAATGGGACGCTTTAAATAGCAAAAAAAGCTATATCTTAGTATAAATATAATGTTCAAATTATTTTTGTTGAAAGACAAATTTTATTTGTGTTACATGCGAAACTCAAATTAAGCCGACTTCAAAACAGTTTCTATCTAACTTAACTAGAAAATTAACGACTTTATAAATTTTTGCTCACCAACAAAAGGAAGAGGTGAATTTTTCGTCATTGGCGTCATAGATTGACTTATCATCACCCAATTTAGTGTGCTTTGTAACAAATTTACTATTTACTATTTCCATCATACTTATATAAACTTTTTCCATAATCATATAGTTTTCAATTGTTAATCCTATTGGTTATGCATGAAGTTGCTATATACTTAACTTTTTCATTGAATTTTTTCATTATCTCCTGTAAATTATAATGCTAATCATATCTACCATAACTATTCATTTATTATTTTGGTAACATTTCTATAAAATGTCTATTTGAACATACTTCGTACAAAGCACGAGCCCAAACTAGTAACTAGAAAAATATATATCAAATTGAATTAAAATGATATATAATAATAGTAATAAATCCCAGCCATTAAAATTTAATGAGCCATATCACCACCCCTGCCTCAGCTTATCTCCGCCTGCCATCTCTCATTGCTTCAAACTTTCTAGACTTTAGCCAATGAGCTCACTTGTTCTTGCTTATCAAATCAACAACTCCAAAATTGACAAACACAATTCTCGCCACCATACCCCACCGACTAACACAATCTGCCATGACATGGATACTAGTGACCTTGTCAACCAACCCCACAGCACCCCTCCGGCAAACCACTGTCACCCGATAACTTATGAGAGGCAAATATCCACTACAACAATCTATGTAAATAGAGACCGAAAAATAGAGACCAAAAAATAAAACGGTCTCTAATTAAATTTGGAGGTCAAATTCAGAGACCGAAAATACTGGTATTAAATTGAAATCAATTCAGAGATCGAAATCAATATGCGGTCTCCAGTTGAGACCAAAACAATTTTCGGTCTCGGATTTTGGAGACCAAATGTGAGTTTGGGTTCAATTAGAGACCATAAAAAAAATTTTCGATCTTAGATTTACATACCAAACTCCAAAATTGGGTTTCATTAGAGACTGAAGAGATTTTTGGTCTCAGATTTAGAGACCAAATGGCTGGCATGGTTTCCATTAGAGACCAAAATAAATTTCGCTCTCTGATGTTTTAGACCAAACTTCTAGAAGGGGTGTCACTTAGAGACCAAAATTTCCAATCTCTAATTAATTTTGGAGATCGATTTCAGAAACCAGTTTGGCCCGTATTAATTTCAGACAAATAGCAGAGACCGAAATCAGGATCAAACTTTAACTGAGATCGACTTTGAAGACTGCACTTTGCAGACTCAAAAGGAGACCGACAATTAAAGACCAATACTACATGGCGGTTTCACTTAGACACCAAAAATCGTCCGGTTTCTAAGTTCGGTCTCCAACTATTATCTTTTACTTATGCTCTCACCCGGCGACACAGCTCGGTCTCCAATTACTCCTCATCTCTCTGCTAGCTTCTCGATCTCCATTTCAAATTCTCTCCAAAATCGCGCCCTCTCCTCTCTGCTCCGACGACAGCGACGTTGACAGCAACTAGCACCGACTAAGTCACTTCCGGCGTCTCGAGTGCCAACCATCGCCTCTCTAGCATCCGTGACACCCTAATTGTTGTGGTCTTCAATGGTGTGTTAGAAATTAGGGTTTGCGATTTCCGGGGAGGTGGTGGTCTCCGGCGACAGAAGGCCTTGATTCTGCAGTTGTGTGAGGCAAGTTTTCTCATTCTTCTGAGTCTGAGCCAGAAACCGTTTTTCTCATATATGGCAACATTGAGGAAGCAGGTTTCTTGTCTGTACTCAGTGGTAGTGTACAGTCAAAACATCAAATTGCGTTTTGATGCGTTACCAATTTGGTAGTTCTGTCTCCTATTCAACTTTTACTCCAGCATTAATTCGTATTTGACGTTCCTTGACTCTCAGAGAGCTTCTAGCGGAATGAAAATAGTTTCATTGTTGCTCTGGGTTCCATGATTAACTGTGTTCTCTGCTGTAAAGGCATTGATCTTGTTTTTCTTGATTGAGCAGGTGACAATAGTTGGTTATAATCACAAATTGAGAATCTTGCTAGATACAATAGTTGATAAGATAGTGAAGTTTGAAGTAAGGCCTGATAGATTTGCTATTATAAAGGTAATTGAGAGTCCTCTACTGTACTTGGATGTTTTGCGTTTTTGTTTAAATTCCATTTGGGTGAAACAAGGATTCTTGTTCTTGCAACAGGACTATAAATGTGTTGTTTTAATTTGGACTACTATTGCATGCTAGGTTTTGTCTTCAGATATAACCAGATTCTTGGTTGTCCAGGTACTGCAAGGAATTTGAATGCATTGTTGAACATGTATAGCTTGGTTTTAATCTTAGGCACTTCTTTTTCCCAAAAAAAAGGGACCATTAGGGTGTCATTTGCATTGGGCCATTGTTTCTAGATTGAAAACAGCTTCTCTGCTGGTCCTCCCCAGTCAGGGCCTACATACATGTTGACTTAACCCATAGGAGACACGATTCACACCAAGTGGTGGTGGTTTTTCGGTATGGTTCATTGATGAACATAGGAAGCAATATTCGTTTCCTTTACAATCAATGGAGAACTTTGAGCTTCCCGCTATCTTGCATTGCTCAGTGTTAGCTACAGGTCCAGATTTGCCTCGCAATCAGGCATCATTACCATATTCTTGTGGTGGCGCATCACAAGTCTGTATGTTATGTCATGTAAGAAACTATAATAAATGAGTATCAAAATTACAAGTTTCAGCAACCATATCATCAAGCCATGTACTACTGCTCATTAGGTCTCCAAGATCATTGATACCCTGATAGTTCAAATTATTGGCATCAATTTTCTCATGTTTTAATCATATTTATAAACAGAGACAATTAAATAAGTGAGATTTTCACTCAATAGTTGAGTTTCAATATATAATGTATGACCTCAAGGAGAAACCCATAAGTGTTAATCCAAGAACAATGACTAATAGTCAAGTGGCTAAGCCATATGAAACTTAAGTGTGAAAATAATTAAGAGCTTGCCTAGTGGCAGATCTAAGTATTCCGGGTGAGATTTTAAAACTTCTCAATTCTAACTTCATGTGGTCTAACGAACTCTTATAAGTGCCATGTTACCAGGCATGCTAGGATTTTTCAGAAGAAAATAAACATTTTTTTTTCCACAAAAGATAATCATAAAACATCTAGGCTACAATATTTAAATTTCAAGAAAAGCAGGCTGCTTTGAGGGTAAGGTTTGATAGGCTTGTTTAAAATTTTATGTCTTTACATTTATGAGTTTAATACATGTAATACAGTTAATTCATGATTTTGTATTGAGAAAATATAAATTTAATGCCAAGTTAATTTGACTAATTTATTCGTGAATTGAAAGAAACAATTGAAAAGACAATATATAAAATGCAAAATTTTGAATGAAGATCTATAGTAAGAACCAAACACCAACTTCAATATGAATATAAACAAATATAAAATAAAATTGTAAAACCTATAGCCAGCTATACAGTATTTGAAAAAAAATTAGTAATGAAGACCAGATGCAAACAAAGATAAGGGCAATACTCAAAAGAAAAAAAAAATCTAATTCTACTACTATCTATGTTCTATGATCATTGAAAATATTCAAAGGAAATGAAGGAAGAAAGCTAAATCAAAAAAGAAGAAAAGAACGGAACTAAAATATCGATCTACTCAACCATGTAATCCCTTTTTATACTAAATTCTCCCATATTTTAGCTTTGATTAATGACTTTTGACTTGGTGGCTTTACATTTTATTAGCGTTATTTATAAGTTAATACACTGAGTTCACATCGATTAAGTTTTGGCTACCACAATCTGTGTTTCAATGGCAGCTAAAGAATTTGTGACTTATAATATATAAATGAAGAAACAAATTCAAACAATACTTCATATATTTTATTCGTCTTCTTATCATAATTTTACATTTATGTAAACATTTTTCAACAACAAAAAACAAATTCAAGCTTTAAATGCCTTAAAATAAAAATGTTATTGTAGAAAAAAAATTAATGATACATTTAGTACTCCTCTTTTACCCAACGTTAAAACCCATA
>NCQV01086283.1:8316-33324 GCA_002740545.1 Lophocereus schottii
GTCATCTTTAGCCCGCAAAATAAAGTGCCGAAATGCAGTCTAGTTTTGGGCAGTCATCACTCTTCGGCCCATAACTTAAAAAGGTATAATCCAAATCCAGTTAAACGACTTCCCTTAGAAACTATACTCTTCAAGCTTTCCATGGAATCAAGAATCACCGCATTTGGATCACAAACCAGAAAGTTATGCCCAAATGAATCTGGCCTTGCTGCAGGTGTGAACGCATTCAGTGCGAAACACATGAAGCGTATGTATTTGGTCTCTTCGGCCCTTTGCTGCATCCTTCCCTTTCCAAGTTACATTCCCCCTTCTCTCACAAGTCCAAAATGTGTGTGAACAAGAGGGTACATGCACGTCATGGCTGCTAAGGTGCATTTCACTTAAGACACTCCAAGAGACACACCTCTTCACACCAAAACCGTGTGCAGCTAGTTACATGTATTTGTTTGCTTTTCTCTCATGCCTTTTCATTTGAAAGCTTGTATCTCTTCATGTACATGACATACTCTATATAAAGGCCTAGCACCAAGTTGTTTCGCATCAGATCATTCAGCAAATACAAAGCAAGTTTCAGAATTGAGTTGTTCACTCACTTCTCTTAAACCCCTAGTTCTATATCTTGAGAAGTGGCTCTCTCAAGTGGTGTTCTAGGTTCTTCTTTCTCAATTAAGTGGTGATTAACTTCTGCATCCTAGTTGAGTTAAGGGACTGCCCAAGTTCTTGACTTGAGTGGCTCCATTTGGATTATCTCTTATCGAGTTATTGAACTATCCTATCCTTTCCTTGTTTTCACAAATACAAAAACACAAACCTAGCCTTGCTTGGTCATTTGGGTGCTCCTATATACATCATAAGTGTAACAAAATATGTGGCGAAGTTTAACGAGCTGAGCCACTTTACATCTAACCAACTGGCCATCGAAAAAATGAGGATGGACCACTTCGAACAAGGATTGAAAGGAGAAACAATGCAGCTAATAGCGGGGTATGCCTACACCAACTTTCAAGAAATGTACTAGAGGGCTGGGAAAGTAGCCTGCATCATAGCTGAGACCGAGATTAAAAACAAGAAAAAAGGCCAAGCAAAGAGGGAAATTGGTCGTGGAGAATTCAATTCCCAATGAAGTAGAAACTTCACAAGGTTTAAATATGAGATAAAATAAGATAAGGGGAAGCAAGCCGTCCAATGGAAACCAAGGATAACGTCTGGCCAGCGTGGACGTCAGCACCCTGGCCCATGCAGAAGCTTTACGGGCTCATGTTTTGGATGTGGTGATATGGGTCACAAAGCCGCTAATTGCCTAAGGGCGACGTGGAGTAATCAAGGTAATATTCAGAGGTCTGGAATGGGAATCGACCCAATGGCACAACAAGGTCGCCCTCCAGCTAGTGTTTCCCCAGGAAACAATAGAGACCATAAGAAATTTCAAGTGAGAGGTCGAGCGTTCTGATTGGAAGGAGATTCCGCTAAGGCAGCCCCAAGTACTCCTCCTATTGCCAGTCTTTATGCTCGTCGGTTAGTTGATTTCTAATGCTACTCAGTCGTTTGTAAACCCGGTAATTATAAAGACGCTAGCCAGTAAGCCTGACAAGATGGATACCCAACTCCTTATGTCTACCCTTTAAGAACTAATCATCATATTGATCTTACCTTTAGATAGTGTGTTGTTATGGTTCAAGGAAAAACCACTAGACTAGGTAAGACTAGAAACCCGAGGAGGGAACGCTACTTTGGAGACGGAGTGGATAGCTAACCATGAAGTAGATCGAATTGTGAAGGGAGTGTGGGAGAAGTAAGCCCCCGTTATTTCCAGCAAGTAAGTAATTTCGATGGCGAAATTCTTTTATTGGGTGGGGTGAGTCTAATACCCGCATGCCTTATATTTCGTTAAGTTGTTCGAAATGCCTTTTTCCGCTATGAAAACCATATTTTGTTAGCGATATGAGCTAAAATTATTTTCTAAATGCCTATATGAGCGTTAATTTTATTAAAAAGGATGTTATTGTCGCTATTATTATTATTACTATTAATATTATTATTAGTTTTGAAAATCTTTTGATGATTTTTAGTAAGTGTTATTAACGGTTATTAGCGAGTACTAAATCGATTAGGAACGCGAATACGATTAGGTTGTTAACGTCAGAAGTAGTTCAATGATTATTAAATCGAACCTTGTCACATTTGGGAATGAGTGATCGATGAAATGTTATATTATCGATTCTCGTTTAGAACATGGTTTACGAATTAGATTAGCAGTGTCAAGTATTGATTAGTTTGGACCAAAAATAAATGAAACAGAGTGGGAGGCAAACTGGTAATTTGCATGTGTCGTTCTTTTCTTCCTCACCTGCCCGCGTGCCCCCCATTTGATGACGTCTCTCTCTCTCTCTCTGCTTCATCTTTTTCCTCCTCTTCTCCACCATGCGTGCGCCACCAAGCTCCCAAACCCTGAGATTTCTTACTACTTTTAGCTACAAAATTCCCCCATTCGACCTCCCCCACAAACTAGCCACCATTTGGTACTGAAATTGGGCAAAATAGGAAAGAACCCACCACGTTTTTAGTGGGTTGGGGCACCGAATGGGAGCTTGAACATGTACCCCAGGTATGGCCTTGTAATTCACCTCTTAGTTGCTTCAATTTTCTATAAATTAGGGTACAGATCGCTGCTTTCGAACACCCAATTTGATGTCAAGTCGATAACCAAAATTTAGGCTTCTTTAGTGCTCGAATTGGTGAAGTTTGGGCATGAGTTGGTGCTGCTCGCATGACCAGAGGGCAAGGTCGAAATATGGAGTCATTCTAAGGTCCCTAAAGTCGAGTCACAACCGTGAATCGAACCTCTAGCTTAGGTTCAAGGTGAGGGTTCCTTTCCTCCTAAAATTACTATTAATTTCAACGATTTTAGATAAATTTAGTTAGTGCATGTTAATTCCAAGTTGAGAAATTATGAAAATCATACTGAATTTGGGTTAATTGCATGATAACTCGATGTATGGCTGAATGCAACAGTTAATTGAGGATTATAAACTAAGCAGAATGTTGTTATTGGACTGTCGTAGCATGAGTTTGTCGCATTTGAATTTTGTTTGACGCTTACTGATGCTAGTTGAGCAGTTGAAGTAATTATGGAAATAATTGAGTTGTGTCTAACGGCTATGGCTAAATCATTTTGCATGTTAATAGTATATTCGTAGCAATTTCAATGAAATATTATGCTTATGGATATCGGTTTACGAACTAAAAAGAAAAATGTCGCTTAAAGTCTCGATTGCATCAGTTAGAACACTTAAACACTATGTTGGTTGTTATGTATGAGTATTATACCAATTTATGTCCATTCTATGAATTACTGGTTTGTTCGTGCCAATATTGAACTGAGCTTCGTAGTTGGACAGCTTAATGTGGGACTATCGAGTGGTTTGAGGTTCTTGTGGTCGTTGTTATGTGAAGAGACAGCTTGGGCTGTGAATTACCGCAATCGTGTGGATTACGAGGCCATGTGTGGCTTAATGGGCAGATTCTGCCAAGTTGTGATATGAAGTGTATGAATGTGCTATGTGTAAACTCCTCTCCCCTCAATGTCTTACGTGATTAATTCTTGAAACTTAAGACGTCTTTAAAAAGAAGGGTCATTTAGAAAACTTATTTTTGTGATTTCGAAAGTTTTTAAGTGCCTACCAATTGCCTCTAGTTTATTAAGATGCTTGTGGCCTAAAAGAGATCATAAATCGTCGAACTACTCAGTTAGTGACTCAACTGAATAGTCGATAGGTTTAGAAAGTTTAAAATGAACTAAAAGTGAATTTGAAAATGTTTAAGGCATTGGTTTGTTTATAACTTCTCTTTGTGTTTAAAAGAATTTAAAGGACCTGGAAAAAAGCACCTTAACGTGCTAATTATGAAGTTTAGCTAATTTATATACTAGTTGCTTGCTTAGGTTTCTGTTGAGTTTCAGGTTATAAACATGTAAAACCATTATGTTTTGGGAAGCATTCACATCGAAGGTTTATGAAGAAAACTTGTTTACCTTATAAACGAGCCAAGTACCTTAAGTTTTCAAATAATAACAAGTTTGGAACATTTTAAGCATTCAATTTACTTTTACGCCATCCTTTGAGTTTTAAAAGGAGTTGAAACGAGTTATACAATAACAACTGAGGGTTTTGTTACGAGCCCAGTTTGAGTTAATGCTAATTGAGTACTCTAATTTCCAAATGGATTTCGTTTCACGAACTAACAAATGTATTACGTTATTAAGAAAATTTTAAGTTAAAAACAACATCGTTTTATGATTTAGCAAATTTATTACGTTTATAAGAAGTATTTAAGTTAGAAATTAAGTCGTTTTATGATTTAATGAACATATTACGTCTATAAGAAGTTTATAAGTTAGAAACAAAATCTTTTTATGAACTAACACACATATTACGTTATTAAGAAGCTTTTAAGTTAAAAATGAAGTCGTTTTATGAACCAATGATCGTTTGACATTTTTAAGAAGCTTTCAAGTGTAAAAGGAAGTCGATTTACGTGTTAATAAACTTATGATGTCTGTAAGAAGCTTTTAAGTTATTTACAAAGTCGATTTACTTGTTAACAAATCTTATTTCGTTTATAAGAATCTTGTATGTTTAAAACGAAGTCATTTTACGCACTAACAAACGTATTATATTATTAAGAAGCTTTTAAGTTGAAAACAAAATCGTTTTACGATTTAGCAAACTTATTATGTTTATACGAAGGTTTCAAGTTAGAGATGAAGTCGTTTTACGAATTAATAAACGTATTATGTTTATAAGAAGCTTTTAAAGTGAAAAGCAAAGTCGTTTTACGAGTTAGTACATTTATAAGAAGTTTTTAAATTAAAAATGAAGTGAACTATAAGCTTTTAGTAAGGTTATGATCGTTTTGTAAAAAGGTAAGTTTTCAGTATAGTAAGCAACTGAAGAAGAGAAATAAAATATGTTTTTAAAGGCTAAGAAAGTGCTAGGCAATTGGCCAGGGTTACAAACTGGACTCAAGATATAAATTATCTTGGTGTGAGCTATTTTTGGAAACTGGACGCAAAGATGGTGTGAGCTGTTTCCCCCTAAAGAAAAGTTGCGAACTAGGCTCAAGATATGAATTATCCGGGTGTGGCTTGTTCCTAGGAACTGGACTTAAGATATGAATTATCTTGGTGTGAGTTATTCCCCAAATAAGTTATGATGTGTGACGCGTAAGGAAACTTTGAGGGGGACTGGACTCAAGATATGATTATCTTGGTGTGAGTTGTTGCCCCACAGAGGATAATATCGAAGTTTGAGTTTATCTGCTGAGATGCGTTTTGGCTAAAATTTATACATGTATACCCCGGGGATAACGTGAGTTGTGAGTGACGATCTCACTTAGGGGCAGTGTAAATCTCCCATAGCCAGCACAATAAGATGTTTTACTCTATGAGTAAGTTTCTAATAAGTAAGAAAAGAAGTTCTCATTTCGTCATTTTTAGTATTTCAGAAAGGAAAGATTTATAAGGGCCCTTACAATGTCATATTGAATAAGATTTGAAAATGTTTATGAAGGTCATTAGAGGACTATTACGAAAGAAGTTTTTTTAAAGAATACAAGCCTCAAGAGGCTGAGTAAAGTGTTTTGAAAAAAGAAATAAAGCTTTCAAATATGCACCTCCTGCTCATTTATTATGAAAGAATTTCCAAGTATAGTCAAATGAAGTTTCAAATATTGCGTCATTCATGCAAGCTTTTTATTGTGCATAATCTATAAAAGCATGTTTCTTGCCAAGTCATTCTTACCAGTTTAGATGTTTCAAGAAGTTTTACACACAATTGTAAACTTCAAGGGAATTGGTGTAAATTATAAGCCATTTTCGTATTTATCGAGAGTCACTATGTTTTCCAAAGTGAGTTTGAAAGCGTTTATATTCAATCCTTGTTGCCTACTTGTTTATGTGCCTGAATGACTGCTACTAGGGACGTTTTGTCTTTGAGGGCCTAGAACTGAGTTGAGTGGTTAGAATGAAGTTTAAGGAGGATAATAAGTCCTTGGGGACTATGATTGCCTAATATGATAGTAAAGTATGAATGCTTGATATGTGGCTATTATTAGTATTACTGCCCGCAACTGTTTTGGGTTTTAAGGAATAGGGGAATTCCCACTGAGTGTATAGTTTCTCATCCCTTTGTTATTCCATTTTCTCCCAGGTTCAATTTAGCAAGTATAAGAGATCCTTTCAAGTTGTTTTGATGTCGACCCCTCAGGAGTCTATGCCAGCTTTGCAAAGTGTTTGATGCCTACCACATTGTAAACTTTTTAAATTCATTGTTGTATGTGAAAGCATGTAGCTGACTCTATACCTATTTATGTATCATTCCGACCCTTGTTTTAGTTGTTTGATCATTAGTGATCCGGACAAGTGGCCCGACGCTGTGGACTTGGGTTATTTTAGCATATGTTACACCTATTTACCAGGGGAAACTTTGGCAGTTTTGCTTAGAATGACTATCTAAATGCTAATCCAAACACTTGATCTTCAAGAGCCTTAAGGATTTCCCTCTAGGAAGTCATAGCGATGTGACTCTCCCTAGGATGGGGGCGGTGCAAAAACATGCATGAATTATGACTTAACATCTTTTCTAAGATTTATTTGAGATCAGGATACCGTCAACTTAAGATTTTATATGAAAACATTCTGAAACTGCATTTAAGACCAGGTTTAGTTACTATGAATTCACTGTGATACCTTTTGACTTGACCAATACCCCTGTGGCCCTTATGGATCTTATGAATAGAGTTTTAGACCTTATTTAGAAAGGTTTATGGTGGTGTTTATAAAAGATATTTTGATATACCCTAAGGACAGAGATGAGCATACTATTCATTTGAGGACAGTGTTGCAGATCTTGAGAAAATGTCAATTAAATAACAAATACAAGAAGCACGAGTTCTAGTTAGAAGAATTGTTATCTTTCGGACATGTGATTTCAAAGGAAGGGATTAAGGTTGATTTGCAAAAGAGGAAAGCAGTTACAAACTGTCCAAAGCCGACAAATGTTACTGAGACTAGAAACGTTTTGGGTTTAGCTGGGTATTATTGAGTTTTGGGAAGGATTTTTCAAAGATAACATCTTGCCTGACCAATTTGTTGAAGGAAGCTACAAAGTTAGCAAGAAGATAAAGTGATAACTTGTACCTCCCAACAATTTAAGCTTTATGAGAGAAATCACCCTACCCATGACCCAGGACTAGCAGTTGTGGTTTTTGCATTGAAAATTTGAAAATATTATTTGTGTCGAGTGCATTATGAGATCTATACTGATCATCAAAGCTTAAAGTATATTTTCACTGAAAAGAAGCTCAATCTGAGACAAACACGTTAACTAGAATTGCTTAAGATTACGACTTGCAGATCGAATATCAACCAAGAAAGGTAAATGTTGTGGCAGATGTCGTTGCAAGGAAGGCACAACATACCTCAACACTTTGGGGATTACTTAGTTGAACCTCTTAAGAGGGCTTGATAATTTGGGTGTTCAATTACTAACATATAGGTAAGCATCTAAAAATGTCAATGGATCCAAATCTTTTAAGTTTAAGCAAGTAGTACTTCGTAACCTAGGACCAACATTTGCATTTGAAGAAAGCATGGAACTCCCAATAGTCGATATTGTTAAAATACTGGTAGAGAAATTTACATGAAACATTAGGATAAACTGACACAGACATTAATGACAAAGCCACCTTTTGCGTCATGAAGATTTTCTTCAACATTCAATGAGGTGACATAGATCGGAAGACTCTTGAAAGCATACTATTAGAATCGATAGAAAAGCTATGCTGATAAAAGAAGGAGGTCCCTGGAGTTTTAGGTAGATGATATTTAGAAAGCTTTGCCAACTAAAGTACATGGAGATTGAACTGCGAGCTCAATTGAGGCCAAGATCTATTAGACCATATAAGTTTATTGAGAGATTGAATCCCATAGCTTGTCGACTAGATCCACCTATATAACTCAAACACGTACATAACATGTTTCACATCTCACAGCTTAGGACATATAGTCCAGATGCAGACCATGCTATTGTATCTGAAACCATCGAAGTTACTGGAGATCTAGTGTATGAAGAGCACTCAGTCTAGATACTAGATTGCAAAATTAAGCAGCTATGTATCAAGTAGATATCCTCAGTCAAAGTATATTAGGCAAATCATACCTCCTCGAAATCCCCTTGGAGAAACCGAGGATGAGAGACCAGCCAAGTACCCACATCTATGTGAGATGAACTTGCATATTTTGTCAAAGCTTATAAGTTTAGAGGACAAAACTCTTTAAGGGAAGAAGGCTGTAAAAGCCTGACCCTAAATCATGTTTGTTTATTTAATTAAGCCATGTTATTACTTTTTTACATCTATTTATCTCATTTAATCATCCCGGTTGGGATAATTCATTTTGGGCCTCATCATGAAATTCGAGTTCCATTTACTGCAATAGTTTTGGGTGAACCAATATCAGGCCCTGATAAATATCATTAGGTGATAGATTATTTTTGTCACAAAAATTTTATTGTTAACCATGCAAAATTTTGGGCCCAAATTCATTGAGGTTGACCCAATTCATTTGGGCCTGAATTGTGGTCCGATTCATTTTGGGCTCAAATTATGGTCCGAAAATTTTAGTGCAATTAAATTATGTTGATTACCATCATTATACCTAATTATAATCATAAAAAAAGCCACTTTTTGAGTGGATAAAATTGGCCAAACTTATCAACAAAAGTCAAGCTAATAATGGCCAAAAGTTTATGCACTTGATTTAGCAAATTCTCATTATGTATATCTAATTGAAATTACCATAAAGCTCTTTTTATGCATAAATATCATCCAAGCATTAGGATAGCATCAAATCCATTTTCCACCAAGATAAGTATTAGCTTTTCTCTTACTCTTCTCCACACATTTCTTCCCCCCAGCCGCAACCACTTTCATCTCTCTCCTTCAAGCTTATAAGTGAGGTAAAAACCTTAACCCAGCTATGTTTAATTCTTGGTTTTATGTCAGATTTGATTATGAATCATGTTATCTTGATATAAACAACTGTTACTTTGATGTTTTAATTGTTGATTAGACTTGAAAGTATGTAATGGTTGAGGTTTCTCATGATTATGCAAGCTTAAATTTGAAGTGATGGATTTAGCCTGTTTTGTATTTGATTTTGTGATATTTGGCATTAGTAACAAATATCATGATGTTTATGTTGAGTGTGGATGAGTTTAAATGCAAGAATAAGTTGTTCATAAGCTAGGGTTTTGCTGATCAAGCATGGTCTGATTTATTTCTAACATCAAGTATATTATTTATGTATAATTGGATAAGGAAATGAATCTTGGATGTGTTGTTTAACTTGAAAAATCACTTGAGATGATTTTGTATAGGGGGTTGGATTATTAAAATTTCCCCAATCAATTATAAAAGGTCATTTTGCTCATTATGCAAATAAGTAAGCTTATGGGTGTGTTTTGAGTTATTTTGAAAAAGAGAAGAATTAAAAATTTGATGCAGATAATGATGGAGTAAATTTGAGTAATATGGCTTTGAAGGTGATGATATGGAATAAGGCTTTGTTAAATGATTTTAAGGAGTGATTTTAGATGGAGAATTATGTGAAAAGAAAAAAATAACATTAGGGTTGTGAACAGACCTGAAATAGGGGTCACTTTGCGATTAAACTGGTACTATCTGGCCCATCAAAAAATTATGATTTTTGGTGGGTGGATATACTGGTGGGTTGCCTGTCAAATTCCTTTTGAATTACTTCATTCTGATTTGTGTTGAAAACATTATGGCCATTTTGCTAAGACTGCATAGAACAGATCTGAGCGGTGCACAATTCTGTTTTAGCTCAATTGCAGGGCCCACATTATGGTAATTGGGTTTTGCGCTGTTAAGGAAAGTATTGTAGGACTTCCTAAGCTTTTCATATTGGGTTTTATAGCTCAATCGGAGTTCGGGGGTGAAAGATGTGGATTTTCTAAAGTAAACCTTCAAATGGTAATATGAGGGAAGCAAGAAATCATGGCATTTGGAAACATTATTAGGAGTCTCTACATAATTATGGATATTTCAAAGAAATTATAAAGTTTAGTGAATTTAACAACTTTCATTTTCTGTAGAAGCTTACTTAGATTGGAAAACCAGGTTAATAGACATGGAAATAAAATTGAAGAAGTGAAGAGGTTAATGGCAGAAGCTAAGGTTATATGAGCATTCCGAAGCATCACAACACCCCTCTTTGAATTAAACCTTCTATTACTCATTTCAGAAACATCAAAAACCTATATTTTGTTTATATCCATAAAAGCCCTTAAATTATCACCCCAATTATTTCATTTTGTTCTATTTTGCTCCAACTTGTTTCACTTCTAGTTCAATGACCCTAACTTATTTGGTTTTCAAATCATTTTAGTGTAACTTATCTTATATTAAATTGTTTGAATCATGGATGTCCTTTTTATTAATCAATTTCCATAAAGTTACAAATTATGGAAGTAAAAGTTATTTACTAACTGTATTTACCTATAACTACATTTCTTAAGCAAAAACGGGGTCTAATTTATTGTTTTCTTTTGTGCATAAGTATTATCAAGTGATATTACATTTTAGATTTTGGGTACGTTCATTGCCTATACCTTTACAAACCAGCACATATTTTATCAAAATTATAATATTTTGATAAGTACATCAATGAATCATTTTAATCAATAATTTATCACATAATTAGTGACCCCATCAGTTACCAGTTATAGGGCATTGCCCTTTAGTTATCCACGCGGCTTCAGGCCAGGTCCCCCGATCGGCTTAGCATGTGCACACCTATCCATAGATCGTGACAACATCAAGGAGGTTCACTATCAGATAATAACTACCAATTGCAGTTTACATTCATCGCATTCACTGTTTTAACTTAAAATGAATTGCAAAGCGGGTGCCCAATCAATTTATACAGAGATCATTTAACAATACAAGAATGCATGTACTGAGCTTTGGCTCACATTTCAAAATATTTTCATGCTTTATTCTAGGGAAATGCTCAGTGAATCGCCCTCATACGAGCAGACCAACCACAGAGAATAAGTTGAGCAAGGGAACATGGAGGGATCAATTAATGATATAATACATTCATATTTTGGAGCCATATTTTGAAATCTTTAGTGGATGGAGGTGTACATCATGAGGTGAATTACTTTACTATGGTATTGATTGTATATGGTTTGATAATGTGCGAATGTGTGTGGTTAAAGCTATGCGTAACTATGTAATTTCTAGTATACATACTTCAAGCCTTGTCCTTTTGGACAGCGGTAATGCCTCTATCATTCAGTTTATTAGTCATAATTCTAAGATTTATCAAGGAGAATGCATACAGTGGAACATGCTTAATTTGGGGGCATTACAAATTTAGTATCAGAGCTAGGTTGTTTTTTTTTTTAATGGGATATGGAGTATGGATAGTAGCGATTGGAGGGTGAGACGGTTGATTAGTGAAGGTTATTAATATAGTTAGGACACTAGAGATTTATGATAGTATAAATGCTTATTTATCTCTCCCATGTTCTTCACTTATGTTCCTCCTTGTTATATGGATCCACATGCAGCGAATATGATGTTAGCTACTTCTGTGGCCATTCATATCTCTTTACTATATGCTAGTATGGTAGCCCACATGCAGACCCCATTTCTGAGTTTCATAGTGTATGGTCCATATATGTGGGCTACGGTGGACCTTACATACAATTGGCCTTTGGGACAAGTTTTGGACCCGATATCATGACTTTATAATGAGTTGAGTCTGGGGATGGGAAGAACCTAGATTTCAGTTTCGCAAGGCTTGACCTAACATCATCACGGAGCTGTTATTAATGGAGGCATTTGTGCCAAGAGGGAATAACATGAATATTCTACAGTATATATTTTCAATGCACTTTATATCTCCCCCACCATCACCACTTGCACCAAGCAATCCTTAGCTGCCTAATAACATAAAGCCATCGGAACCTAGAGAGGGGATCCTTACATCTGACGGACCAAATGAAGTCCACATTGTTATAAATCTCCCATATATGCCATGCTTTAGCTCTGATGATGACCTTATGGAAGACTCATAGAAGGATCCAGAATGAAAGGAGCATCAGCTCGATCATGATGATGAGAATGCAAAGATTGGTGCTTCAGACAATAGTTTTGACACTGGTGGCAAGCCTAGGGATAAGTATGACCTAGACGGCGATCCATCTAGGGATCATTAGATTGATTTATATTATGTGTAGGCATCTCAAATAGATTACTTTTTGAGCCCACATGTATATAGCATAGCCAGTGGGATAGATGAATCTTGTGCAGGTTATGACATTGTATATGGTTAGACAGGTATTTCCGATTGTGTTGACTAGTCCCTCCTACTTCCGGGCATGTGGCGGACTTAGTCTATTAGGGCTAAGTAGTGTTTTAGTCAGGATGTAGGTGAAAAGGTTGACCTTGGGTGGTCAGTGGGATGTAATATTCTTTATGGAACTATGTATATGTATGTGCGCGAGCAATTAGAGCAATGATATAATGAAACTTTGTGTTGAGTTTTAATAATACTTGGGCCATGCTAGCTATATTTGTTGTGTATGTGTATCTTATATATTAGTTGTAGTCGATTGACTGAATTACTTAGTTGAATGGATGGTCAGAATATTAGAATATATGTAAAATAATGTAGAAACTCACATAGAGGAAAATTCAGATTGTGGTCATGGGTCAGGTGACCAAGTTCAGTGTAATGTGCCTATAACCCTTAGTGAAATGCCCTCAATCCCCCTAAATTGGTTAGCAACGTGGAAACTCCAACTATTAATAGACCTTGTTGATTGAGCCTATGAAATTATTAGCCCCCAGCACCTTTCGAAATCTCTCATAAAGTCAATAAATTATCAGATAGGCCCTAAAGTACGTGCTGAAAAGTATAACCTGGTGGAGCTAGAAGTATGGATTAGAAGGATAGAAGAGATTTTCACAGCAACGAAATTTCCAAAGGATTAAAAAGCTAACATTGAAACATTTTACCTAATACAGGAAGTGGACTTTTGGTGGAACACTATTAAGGATAGGTTCTTAGGGCCTAACTTCAGTTGGAGTAAATTTCTGGAAGAATTGAAGATGAATGGTATATGACTGTGATGCAGAATGCCAGCAAATTTACATAACTATGCAAATTTGTTCTGGAGTTTGTGTCACCTGAATGACTAAAGATGAGGAGATCTGAAGAGGGATTAGCTTTCTATATTCGCAACTAGCTAGCTAGTCAACCAATCCTTCCCTATCAAGAGTTATATGAGCAAGCAGCTGAAGTGGAACAATTGAAGACTGAATTGAGGACCTTGAACTCGATTAATCAGAAGAGGAAGTGGACCGAATAGGGTGCTCCGAGTGAGAGTGCAAACCAGAAGAAATTTACTCCCGTTCCTCCCAAGAGTCGTCCTGCAGGATTAACATAGCCCTGTGGAAAATGTGGAAGAACTAACCACACAACTCCTGAGGGTCGAGTGGGAACTAACAAATGCATATGGTGTGGTAGCCCGGAACACCTCACTGATGCCTGCCCCTGAAGACTGAAGGCTGCAGACAAGGGCTCCAACCTGCAAGGTCCACAGGTGTAGTAAGGGCGTATATGTTGAGTAACAAAGACAGCTACCACCTCTAGTATGATAGTTAATTTCAAAACCATTTTGTGTATTGATTGATTCGGTTTCTACTTATTCATTTACATCCACCCGATATGCCATGCAACTGAACCTTGAAAATAAGGAGACAAAAACCAATTATAGAATCAAGTCACCTATTGGCTCTAGAGTTAGTGTCATATCTCTTATAAACTTGCTCCAATTACTATTGGTGGCATAACATTACAGTGTTCCCTGGAGTCTTGATTCAATTCGACTCGTTAGACTTTGACAAAAACCAATTACTATTGTGCACTTATGGGGTCAAGAAAGATTGTGAGGACCTTAAGGTTATTTAAGGGATGAATGAGGGAGAGAAATATGTTTTATAAGCAAATATAGGAAAAACCTTGTCCTTTAAATTCTGCTATGAAAGTAAGTCAGTCTTATGCCAAGGATATATTGGGTAATGGTATTATACTACTGACACTGAACCACAGGAAGAAGTAGAAGATACCTCTATAGTTTGTGAATTTAGAGATATTTTCCCAAAGGGTTACGAGGACTGCCTCGCAAAGAGAAATTGATTTTGAGATTGAATTAATCTGTGGTGCCCAATCTTTCTCTAAAGCCCCATATCGTATGGCCCCAATAGAGCTTAGAAAACTACAATTTAAGTTAGATAAGCTATTACTGAAGGAATTTACTAAACCAAGTCTGTCACCATGGGGTTCCCCAATTCTATTTGTAAAGAAAAAGGATGGAACCTTGAGGTTATCCGTCAATTACAGAGAACTGAATAAGATTACCATTAATAAAAAAATACCCATTCCCTAATTAGATGGTTTATTTGATCGACTCTGAGAAGCAGGAGTCTTTTCCAAGATTTATTTGAGATCAAGATACCGTCAACTTAAAATTTTACCTGAAAACATTCCAAAACCGCATTTAAGACCAGGTTTAGTTACTATGAATTCACTGTGATGCTTTTTGCGTAACCAGTGCCTCTGCAACCCTTATAGATCTTATGAATAGACTTTCGGGCCCTATTTAGACAAGTGTGTGGCGGTGTTTATAAAAGATATCTTGATATACCCCAAGGACAGAGATGAGTATACTATTCATTTGAGGACAGTGTTGCAGACCTTGAGGAAATGTCAATTAAATACAAGAAGCATGAGTTCTGGTTAGAGGAAGTGTTATTTTTGGGACATGTGATTTCAAAGAAAGGGATTAAGGTTGATTTGCAAGAGGGAAAAGCAGTTACAGAGTGTCCAAAGCCGACTAATATTACTAAGACTAGAAATCTTTTGGGTTAGCTGGGTATTATCGAGTTTGGGGAAGGAATTTTCAATGATAACAACTCCGCTAATCTATTTGTTGAAGGAAGCTACAAAGTTAGCAAGAAGATAAAGTGATAGCTTATTCCTCCTAACAATTTAAGCTTTATGAGAGAAATCACCCTACCGATGACCCAAAACTAGCAGTTATGGTCGTTGCATGGAAAAATTGAAAACATTGTTTGTATCGAGTACCTTGCGAGATCTATATTGATCAGCAAAGCTTAAAGTACATTTTCAATCAAAAGAAGCTCAATCTGACACAAAGGCATTGACTAGAATTGCTTAAGATTACAACTTGTAGATCTAATATAAAGCAGGAAATGCAAATGTTGTGGCAGGTGCCCTAAAAAGGAAGGCAGAGCATACCTTAGCACTGTGGGATTACTCGGTTACCTCTTAAGAGGGCTTGAGAATTTGGGTGTTCAATTACTGACACATAGGCAAGAATCTAATAATATCAGTGGATCCAACTCTTTTAAGTTTGACCATGTCGTACTTCGTAACCTATGACCAACATTTGCATTTGAAGAAAGCATGGAACACCCAATAGTTGATGTTGTGAAAATACTAGCAGAGAAATTTACATGAAACATCAAGGTAAAATGACGCAGACATTGACGACAAAATCATCTTTTGGGTCATGGCAATTTTCATCAACATTCAATGAGGTGACATACATCAGAAGAGCATTAAAAATATACTATTGGAACCGACTAATATACTATTAGAACCGACAGAAAAGATATGATGATAAAAGAAGGAGATCCTTGGAGTTTCAGGTAGATGATAAGGTTCTTTAGAAAGTTTCGCCAACTAAAGTTTAAGGAGGTTAAACTGTGAGCTCAATTGAAGCCAAGATGTATTGGACCATACAAGTTTATTAAAAGATTGAACCCCATAGCTTATTGACTAGATCTTCCTATATAACTCAAACACGTACATAACGTGTTTTACATCTCACAGCTCAGGAAATGCATTCTAGATGCTAACCATGCTATAGTATCTGGAACCATCAAAGTTACTGGAGATCTAGTGTTTGAAGAGCACTCAGTCTAGGTACTAGCTCGCAAAATTAAGCAGCTACGTATCAAGCAGATACCCTCAGTCAAAGTATATTGGACAAATCATACCTCCTTGGAAGACCCTTGGAGAAACCGATGATGAAATGCCAGCCAAGTACCCACATCTATGTGAGATGAACTTGCATATTTTATCAAAGCTCATAAGTTTCCAGGACGAAACTCTTTCAGGGGGGGAGGCTATAATAACCCGATCCTCAATCATATTTGCTTATTTATTTAAGTCATGCCTATTAATTTTTCATATTTATTTATCTCATTTAATCGTTCCGGTTGGGAGAATTCATTTTGGGCCCCACCTTGGAATTCAAGTTTCATTTATCGCAACAATTTTAGGTGAATCGATATTAGATCCCGGTAAATATCATTAGGTGATAAATTATTTTTTATAATGTCACAAAAATTTAATTTTTAACCATGTAAAAATTTGGGAATTCATTTGGGCTTGAATTGAGGTTCGATTCATTTTGGGCTCAAATTGTAGTGTGAAAATTTTGATGTAACTAAATTAAGTTGGTTACCATTATTGTGCCTAATTATCATTAGCAAAAATGCACCTTTTGAGTGGATAAAAGCGGCCAAACTTATCAACATAAGTCAAGCTAGTGATGACCAAAAGTTTACGCACTTGATTTAGCAAATTGTCATCATGTATATCTATTTGAAATTACCATAAAGCCCCTTTTTGTGTATAAACTTCATCCAAGCATTAGGATTGCAACAAAATCATTTTTCACCAAGATAAGTATTGGCTTTCTTCTTACTCTCCTCCACACATTTCTTCCCCCATCCTCAACCACTTTCATCTCTCTCCTTCAAGTTTGTAATTGAGGTAAAAACATTAACCCAACTATGTTTAATTCTTGGTTTTATATTGGATTTGATTATGGATCATGTTATCTTGATATAATCACGTCTTATTTTGATGTTTTAATTATTGATTAAACTTGAAAGTATGCAAGGGTTGAGGTTGCTCATAATTATGCAAGCTTAAGTTTGAAGTGATGGATTTTGATTGTTTTGTATTTGATTTTGTAATCTTTGGCATTAGTAACAAATATCATCATGTTTATGTTGAGTTTGGATGAGTTCAAATGCAAGAATAAGTTGGCCATAAGTTAGGGTTTTAGTGATTAAGAATGGGTTGATTTATTTCTAGCATCAAGTATATTATTTACGTATAATTGGATAAAGAAATGAATTTTGGATGTGTCGTTTAACTTGGAAAATCACTTGAGACAATTTTGTGTAAAGGATTGGATTACTGAATTTTTCCCAATTGATTATAAAAGGTCATTTTGTTTTGAGTGACTCTAAAAAAGAGAAGAATTAAAATTTTGAGTAATATGACTTTCTAAGATGATGATAAGGAACAAGGATTTTGTTAAATGATTTTAAGGAGTGACTTTAGAAGAAGAATTATGTGAAAAGAAGGGGAAAAACAAGAATAGCAGGGTTGTGAATAGACCTAAAACAAGGGTCACTTTGCGATTAAACTGGTGTTGTCTGGCCCATCAAAAAATTACGATTTTTTGGTGGGTGAATAGACTCGTGAGTTATCTTTCAAATGTCTTTTGAATCACTTCATTCTGAGTTTTGTGGAAAACGTTATGGCCATTTTCGTAAGACTGCACAGAACAGATTTGGGATGTGCACAATTATGTTTCGGCTCAATTTTAGGGGCTGTGTTGTGATGATTGGGTTTTGTACTGTTAATGAAAGTATTGCAGGACTTCCTAAGCTTTTCATATTGAGGGTTTATAGCTCAATTGGAGCTTGGGAGTGAAAGATATGGATTTTCTAAAGTAAACCTTCAAATGGTAATATAAGGGAAGAAAGAAATCATGGCATTTGGAAATGTTATCAGAAATCTCTATATAGTTATGGATATTGCAAAGAAATTATAAATTTTAGTGAGTTCAACAACTTTTATTTTGTATAGAAACTTATTTAGGTTGGAAAACCCAGTTAAATAGGCATGGAAATGAAATTGGAGAAGTAAAGAGGTTAATGACACAACTTAAGGTTACATGAGCATTCCTGAACCTCACGACACCCCTTTTCACATTAAACCTTCTATAGTTCACTTTAGAAACATCAAAAACCCATATTTCATTTATATCTATTAAAGTCTTTTCATTATCACCTCAATTGTTTCATTTTGTTCTATTTTGCTCCAACTTGTTTCACTTCTAGTTCAATGACCCTAACTTATTTGGTTTTCAAATCATTTTAGTTGTAACTTATCTTATATTGAATTGTTTGAATCATGGATGCCCTTTTTATTAATCAATTTATATAAAGTTACAAATTATGGGGGTGAAAGTTGTTTACGAACTGCATTTACCTATAACTACATTTCTTAAGCAAAAACGGGGCCTCGTCTATCATTTCCCATTGTGCATAAGTATTATCAAGTGACATTGCATTTTAAAGATTTTCATGTTCGTTCATTGCCTAAATTTTAGAAATCAATACATATTTATCAAAATTATAATATTTTGGTAAATACATCAATGAATTAGTTAAATAAGTGATTTATGACATAATTAGTGACCCCATCAGTTGTCAGTTAGAGGGCATTGCCCTTCAGTTACCTACGCGGCTTTAGGCTAGGTCCCCTGATCTGCTTGGCAAGTGTACACGTATCCATAGATTATAACAACATCAAAGGGATTCACTATCAGATAATAACTAGCAATTGCAGTTTATATTCATCTCATTCACTGTTTTAACTTAAAATAAATTGCAAAGGGGGCACCCAAACAATTTATACAAAGATCATTTAGCAATATAAGAATGCATGTATTGAGCTTTGGCTTACATTTCAAAATGTTTTCCATGTTTTGTTTTAGGAAATGCTCAGTGAATCGCCTTCATACAAGCAAACCAGCTGAAGAAAATAAGTTGAGCAAGGGAATCTAGAGGGATCAATCAGTGATATAATACATGCATATTTTAAAGCTGTATTTTGAAATCTTCAGTGGATGGAAGTATAGATTATGAGGTGAATTACTTTACTATGATCTATAAACCATATTTAGGATTAACAATTTATACACAGTTCGATAATGTGTGAATGTGTGTGATTGAATCTATGACTAACTATGTTATTTCTAGTATACATACTTCAAGCCTTATACTTTTGGACAATGGTAATGCTCCTATCATCAAGTTTATTAGTCCTAATTCAAGGATTTGTTAAAGAGAATGCATACAATGAAACATGCTTAAATTGGGGGTGTTACAACTGAAAAGGACAACAAGTGCCAAGTTGTGATGGGTTGTTAATCACTTTAGACCAACACTATGCAGAAATTTTGCATCAATCATCCACAAGCCTTGTTTTCTCTCTACTTAGACTCTCCAATTCTCATCTAAACAACACCTTTACTACCAACCCAAAGAAAGTGGGGCCAAGTGAAAGAAAAGTAAGAAAGTGGCGAATTAAGTTCAAAAGGGAGAGACAAATGAATTGACAATAGCCCGACAGGGAATTTATAGCAATTGTTGAAATGATTATTGATAGAATTTATCATAAATTGTTGATAGAGTTCTATCTCTCTAGATTATTGATAGACTTTAACACAAATTATTGATATAATTCTATCCTTCTAAATTGTTGATAGAATTTATCACAATTTCTTGGTACAATTCTATCCCTTTAAATTGCTGATAGAATTTATCACATGTTGGTGACAGAATTCTATTCCCAAAATTTTTGATCAATTTTATCATAAGTTCTTGATAAAATTTTATCACAAATCTACAAGCATAATGATCTTCAAAAAAAATTCAACATCAGTTATTTAGTTAAAAAAAAGAAAGAGATGGCCCACCAAAAAAATAAAGAAAGCTCCGATTTTTAGCATCTTTCAAGTTTTTAAGACTTAACCACTTCAAACACTCAAAAATTCGTGTATACGTCTGACTCTCGAAGGGGGTATTCGTAGAAAGCAAAAATTTGCTAATAAATTACATGGCATTGCGTGTAAAAATAAAATAATTTTTATTTGGCTAATTAGGAGCTGCCACATGTAAAATTGGCTTTGTTGGGCCAATTTAATGGAATTAAATTCTCCCCAATCAGAATTTACCATGTGTCATTTGTGATGTAATACAAAATAATTATTTCTTTATTTAAAATAAGAGATAATGCCTAAATTATGGGTCTCAATCCAAAGCTTATCTCAAAACCCTAGCCTGGGAGCTTATAAATAGAGGTCATCCCCCTTCTTCACAAGGAGCTCAGTATTCAACATCCTATAAGGTCCATAGCTTAGATTGCAGATGACCTCCAGCTATCAAGCAATGAGGATCAAAGTTAGCTAGTCCGACATCTTTTGCAACGTCAAATTGAACTCTACTTCAAAGTTCTTCATTGAGTTCATCAATCGAGATCAAGTAACCTCTCCCTTGCATCAATTGGTCCAGCCAACTATATTCAGACTAAGCATTGTAGAATTCAGAGACTCAAATTGCAAGCAACATCTAGCAACGAAGCGATAAGCTTCAAACTCAGTAATCAACCACTTGCAAATCGAGATCAAGAACCATTCCAGATCAGTCAATTTTGCATCAATTGAGATCAAGCAATCATACTTTCAAGTCAATTCAAATCACTAGGAGATCAAATCAGAGGACTATTTCATTGTATTTAATTCAAAGATTGTACCTAGACATACTACATCAATACAAAATTCAATTTGCTTCTTAATTTCTTGTCTAATTTATTTTATGCTTGAAATTTGTGTTTACTCTCAATATGTTTGGTATGAAAGTGTTGAACCGGATTTTTTGTAATATTAATAGCACCTTTATTGTCACATTTTATTGGTACTTCTGTGAGATTTATGCCTATATCACTTAATTATTGCATTATTCAAAGTAGTTATCCACAGCATGCACCGGTAATGATGTGTTCTGCTTCTGCCATTGAAAGTGCTGCATAATTTTGTTTCTTAAAATGCCAAGAAAACAAACTTGGTCCAAGAAACTGACAAATACCTAACATACTCTTTCTATATGCTTAATAACGTATATAATTTGCATCAGTATATCCTATTAAAGAGAAATCTCCCACTCAAGGATACCATAGTCCCAGATTTTTAGTTACTACTAGGTACCTAAATATTCTCTTTACGCAAGTGAGATGGGCTTTTTTAGGGGAAGCTTGAAATCTAGCACATAAATACACATTAAACATGATGTCAGGACAACTAGCAATAAGATAAAGCAAGGATCCAATCATTCCTCTATAAACCTTCTCACTAATAGGTTTGCCATCTTTGTCAAGATATAATTTTTCATTTGTAGCCATTGGCATCCTAGCATATTTAGCTTGATCCATTTTCTGTTTCTATAGGAGCTCATTAACACATTTACTTTAATTAATGAAAATTCCATTTTTTCGTTGTGTGATTTGGAGGCCTAAGAAAAACGTTAATTCCCTCATCATGCTCATTTTAAATTCTTTTCTCATAAGATTGGAGAATTCTTCAGAAAGAGAGTTGTTTGCAGCTCCAAAAACTATATCATCCACATAAATTAAATACTTATGAAATCGTGTCCTTTAATTTTAGTAAATAAGTTTTATTAATATGTCCTTTTTTGAATTCATGTTTTAAGAGGAATTTTCTCGATCGTTCATACCAAGCTCTAGGAGTTTATTTTAGACCATAAATAGCCTTTTGAAATTTATAGATATGATTGGGAAAGTCTAGATTTTCAAAGTCGAGAGGTTGTTCCATATAAACCTCCTCTTGTAGGTATCCATTTAGGAAGGCCTATTTTACATCCATTTGATGAAGTTTGATGTTCATATGTGAGAAAATGCTAATAATATACGTGTGGCCTCTAATCGTGCAACAGGGGCAATGTTTTATCAAAATCAATATCTTCCTCTAGCCACTCGTCTTGCCTTAGTCCTTATGACATTTTCGGTTCCATCTAATTTTTTTCTAAAGACCCATTTTATTCCTATTATGGGATGGTCTTTTGATCGAGCTGTAAGTATCCATACCTGATTTCTTTCAAATTCATTTAGCTCATCTTGTATGGCATTTATCCAATTTGAGTCCTTCATGGTGTTTAGGTGACTCTTTGGTTCTATGTGAGATACAATTATAAAGAAGGCATAAAAATTATGCAAGGATGAATGAGTTCTCACCCCAGTAGATATGTTTGTCAAGAGATTATCCATAGGATGATATGATTTATATTTATAAATTCTTTGAGGTTCTTCAGCTACCTTTTCCCTAGTTTCGATGGAAGAACTTCTATCATTGCTAGGTTGATCCTCTTCCTAAGATGAAATTTCTTCTTCCTAATTTTGATTGCCAGGTTGTTCGTGGGGGCCACCTTTAGGGGCATTTACTTCTCTTGACTTTTCTTCCTCGTCATCACTATGCTTGTTCAGGTTAAGAGCTTGTACTATGGAGCCACTCAACTTACCATCATTAGATTCATCAAAAATTACATGAATACTTTCTTCAATATTTTTAGCATGTTTATTATAAATCCTATATGCCTAGCTATGCATAGAATATACCACAAATATTCCTTCGTCACTTCTTGCATCAAATTTTTCTAGGTTATTTTTACCATTATTATCAACAAAATATTTACATCCAAAAGGTTGAAAGTAAGAAATATTAGGTCCATTGCCTTTAAATAATTCATAAGAAGTCCTTTTTAAAATTGGTCATATTAAACGTCGATTTAGAACATAGCAAGACTAATAACTGGAAGTCAAGGAAGTCCCATGCTCGTTCAACCCGTATTTGTTCCCTGTGGATCTCAACTGGTCATTGTTGACTTAGGTTTAGAATAATAATTAGAGGCGTATGACTTAGGAATCTTGAGCCAACCACCCATCATTCATGAGTATAATGGGGCTCTTGGTGGAGATTACAAGAGGGTTTTACTGGCTAATGAGGCAAATTCCATGGAAGAGGTTCATGAAGTAGAAGGCTCTGCCAGTGAAAGTGACAGTGATTGTGATGAGCGTAAGGATACAAAAGGGTCTAATAAGGATGGTGCGAAGTCTTTAGAAGAGGAGGGGAAACAGGAAGATGATAATAGTAACACTGATTTGGTTTGGGATGAGGATGCTAGGGGTGATAAGGCTTCCAAAACTAATTTTGCTTAGGCTTACTTCATTGATGCTTATTATATTATCAAAAGAGCGAAGAGGCTAATGAGGGATTTGGTTGAAGGGAGGTACTAAGATTCTTATGCTAGATTACTAGAGTGCATTAAGGAAATAAAGGCAAAGAATTCAGGATCTATTTGTTCATGCATATTCCAAAATTCCAATGGTACTCAACTTTTCAAAAGACTTTTCATTTCTTTTAAGGCTACGATTGTTATTTTTCTAAGGGGGTGTAGGCCATTCATTCAGGTTGATGGCAGCTTCTTAAAAGAGCCTTATAAAGGGGCTCTTTTGATTGTTACTTTACTAGATAGAAACAATTGGCACTTTCCCTTGGCATATGCAGCTGTTTAACAAGAAAATAAATTAGACTAGTTCTACTTTTTCACAACGTCAAAAGTGTGCTTCTCCTATGAAGACACTTCAAAATTTACATTCGTTTTTGACAGATAGTCGGTTAGTATAGGTTGCTTATATTTTAACCTATTTTTAGGTCATATTCTGCATGACTAGTTACTTTGGTTTACTTCATGTGTAGGGTTTGATTAGGCTATAGGTGAGGCATTTCCAAACTCTCCAAGGAGATTTTATGTAACACATTACTATAGAAACTTTGGAACAGATTATCCAAGTAATCAATAAAAGTCTAACATAATTAACTTTGGAAGATAACTAACACTGCAACTATGATATTTGACATTAAGGCTTTGGAAGATAACTAACATTGCAGCTATGATGTTTGCCATTATGGCTATGGTTGTTGATTAATTTTTTTTTTTTTTTGGTGGGTAAATATTCTATTTAGGTGTCAAGCTCCACAACCTGTATTACACTGCACCGAATGCTTATAATAACTTTGTACATCATAAAGCCATGAAGGCTATTCATAAACATAGTTAGGCTACCTACACTTGCCTTATGAAGGAACTATTAGAACATTGGGCAAGCTATACCTTTAGCCCTACCATTAAAGTGTCTGATAACGCTACAAATTTGTTGAAAGTTTTAATGCTCGTATTGAGAAGTTCAAACACAAGCCTTTGATGCCACTACTTGAGCATAGCAGAAAGACATTCATGTCTGCCATAACTAAAAGATTTAAGGCTAATATGGTATGCCCTAGGATTAGGATGAAGCTAGAAATTGACATCAGACAATGCATTGTCACACCTGCTGGAAGGGGGTAGTTTAATGGTCTTGATGGAATGACAACCTTATAGTTAAATAGTCTAACTGGGCATTATGATTGCATGGTTTGGGATATATTTGGAATCCCATGAAAACATGCCTTGAGCTACATCATCAGGGAAAGAAAAACCCTTGGAAATTTATGGATGATGCATACACCATTGAAAAATACAAACATGTCTATGATTGGTCAAGCACCCCATTCTTGACCTCGTTTTTTGGTAGCATGGGGACATGTCTAAGTTAGGGCTAGCACCAATGAAAGATCTAGGGCCAGGAAAGCTTAAGACAGCTAGAAGAAAATATGTGACCAGGGAGGCCTAATTTCAAAGATCAACTACTTGCAAGTGCAGGATTTGCCATCAATTTGGGCATAGCTCTAAAAGTCATAGAGGCCCAAGAGTGGCATTGGTCATATTATCCTTTGACTAAAGGCTACACACTTGACTGTCTCCTCCTACCTAACTTAGTCCCACCCATCTCAGTCCCAGTTAAGACACAAGTAAGGTAAAGCACTTCCTTTCGCTTTTTATATTATCCTT
>NCQV01086308.1:13221-31843 GCA_002740545.1 Lophocereus schottii
AGTAAACTTGTGTTTGGATAATCTTTTCGGTGATATCTGATTTCGAATTTCAAACTAACTTCATCGGTATCATAACGTAATTAAGAATTGATGAACAGTAACGTTCAATTTCAGTCAGACTATGCAAAAATGTCGCGAATTGTGAATAATTAATTTGCACAGAAAAATTTGAACTTGTCTATGTAATTTTTAGTTCACAATCAATTAATCGTAACCTAACCAAAGTGAATCATATTTGCGCAACGTACAAAATGATATTTAACTTTAAATTTTGGTGAAAATTAACAAATTCCTGAAATTTACAACAAAAATTAAATTCCGCAACATTCAACTTATTTACGAAAATTTGAATTTTTTTTTAGGCAACAACGATCATAAAACAATAACTTATAACCAGCTAAACTCAAAAAAAAAAAAAAAAATTCTCTATTCAAAATTAATTTTAAGATCGTTACTACAACCATAAATAAACAAAACTACATTCAAAACAAAAATATATAATTTAAACTACTCTCCAACTTCATTCAACTCCTATCAACTCTCAGTCACTCCTTCTCCCCCTTTCCCACATTCACCCAACCCACACCCCTGATTTCCCACTGAAAAGAACAGAGCCTTGATCACCATTGTGGCTTTCACTCTTTTTGTTTTCCACATGATTTCTTACAATGAAAGCAGGACTAGTGTGAAGACTCTTGCTACTCCTCATCAATCCTTTATCCAGAAGTTCTTTAATTTGTTTATCTAATTTTTGGATATCCTGGTGTGTATACATCATTTGTTTGACTTGGATAATAGTGTTGGGGTTTAATTGAGTGATTTTTGAAATGTTTTGCCTTTATCACAAAATTTAAAAGGATTATCAGAGTAGAGGTTTTCGCATAATTTTTCTTGTTGTTTGACAATTTGCTGTTTAATAGATAGCTCGAGTAATGTAATTCTTAATACTACCTCTCGTTGTGCAAGCATTACCTTCTCACCACGCTGGCTGTGTATAAATTTAATTTTCTAATGAGTGTAGGCCTTGCTTAATTTTTCAATAGGAATCGAGTGACCCTTTGTTGTGAATATTATCTGGTTGATGGTCTGTGTGCATGGAGAGTATAATCTCTGAAAATTATTTCCAATAATCATATCATGCGATGGTTGATCAGTAGCCCATACAATTGGTATAATGCATTGAACTCCTCCTAATTCTATGGATAACCTTTCTATAACTTCATCGTGGCTCATAATACTGTTGTTAGCTATCCTCACTTATAAAGGATTTGTGGTTCTCTTCCACATAAATTCTGGAAAAAAAGATCTTTTTTCGAAGCACGAAGAACATCCACTATCTATTTAGGTGCACAATTCATATCTATTATATCACTCTAAGCAGACCTTTATCGGGATATAGATGCTAGTAGGATCTATATTGGTAGCCTTATAGCAAATTTCCATAGTCATGTTTTTGACTAATTCATCTTCATAGATTGGTTCACTAGCAGTTCTTGTTTTGTACCCAACGACCTTTCTATCTAGACTCATACTTCGGTCTACACTGTGTCTTGCAGGTTCAAAACTCATTCTACTGATTTCATTGGTCATACTAATTGTATCATCTTCTGTAAGCTCTTTTTTAGCTGATGAAGATCCTTCTCCCCAGTCTGATCTCGCACTCATGCTTCTTAATAATTGGGGTTTAATGTTAATTTTACCATTCTCATCAATTTTTATCACATTTTTCTTATTGATTTTTGTAGGGTTGGCAAAGCTAGATATCCATGAATGATCAATTTTTATTTCCGTAGGATTGGATTTAACCCTCTGGATCTGTTACATAGGGGTAGGACTTTTAAATTTTTTTTGCCTCCGTCATTGTCACCTTAATCTTTGGTTCTATAGTATTATCTAACTTGTATAAAATTTTTCAAAATATCTTTAATGGATATCCCTTCTTTTCATATCCATCCCAACTGTTTTTATCTTAAGGGATAGGAAATTTTTAGCAAATTCATCTTTTAAGTTCGCATAATATCCAGGTCGACAATTGAATCCTACCGATCTATTACGTAAATCGGTCTTAATCCATGTGATAATTTGATTATTAAATTCTGTATGCCTAATATAACAGAGCAAAGCAAAAAGATCAATATCTTTGCCATAATATTATAATGGAGTGATTTGAACTTGGACACTTCCAATATGGATATATTTGTACTTTTATCTTTGTTATGCCTAAGGATGTTTTCCCAATTAATGAGATTAGCTTGTCCCACATCATACTCACAGTCTTTGATTTCTAAATCTCCTTCTGTAATCTCACACACGTATTTGCTTTTTAATTAAAAGATGGACTTTTTATAGATCATGTCTTTCTGGATTATGGAAGGGACCCAATCTCCTTTTACTTCCTCGTGATCATTGTCTACCACAAACTCTTCTCCCTAAAGATCACAAAGACTAATCGAGCCAGTTTCCATTATATGACTTGTTTCTTCATAATCACTTTCTTCAACTTCATTGCCTAATATAATTTCAATAATTCCTTTCTTGTTATTAGGGCTAGATCGGATGCCTCATCTTCACTAAGCTCAACATAATCTAGGCTCCCTAAAGTCTTGATGTGCTTGTTATTCTTCTTATTTTTGCATTCATTGACACAATGTCCTACTTCTCTGTATGCCCAGCATTATAGTTGTTTTTTTCTACAGGATAATAAGCTACTTTCCTAAAAAAGTCTACATTTTTTAAGACTTAGTTTGTTATAATATTTTCTTCTATATTTCTCTCCCCTGTGCTTGTTAAAGCTTTTCTTCTTACAAAATTTTCTTTTTGCTCTCCTTTCAGGTTCTTTTTCCTTTTGGTGAGATGAATCCCAGTAAGTTAGGAATTACTTCTTAATTTTTTTCTACTTTTGGAGATCAAGACATTGATCATTGCCCCATTTTCTTAAATAAGAGATTCTTGACTCAAGGGTATCAATGATATCTGCTCTTTCAAGCCATGCAATGTATATTTTGTTAATTTTTTAGATATGGCAATTTGTCATAGAACACACCCAGATTGGTTTCATTACGCCCAATTTTATAGTAATATTGACTAAATTCAGCAATACAATTTTTCAGATATCTGCTCTTTCAAGCCATGCAATGTATATTTCGTTAATTTTTTAGATATGGCAATTTGCCATAGAACACACCCAGATTGGTTTCATTACGCCCAATTTTATAATAATATTGACTAAATTCAGCAGTACAATTTTTCAGATATCCCATAATTTTATATTATTAATCTTTCTCTAGCATTCTCTTACTTTTTCTTCATAATCAAGTTTAGCTCCAATGAATTCAGTTTCAATTCCCTTACATAGATTTTTAAATATAGCAGCTAGTGTTTCTATCATCCTTAATGTATTTTTACCGTCTTCATTTAATGAATCATACAAGTTAGTTACAGTGCCAGAAAAATTATGTTCAATGTAGTTTAGGAATTTTGCAGCAGTCCATGTACTATTTAGGTTAAGACACTATTCATGTCTCTTTTTCAATGCTCAAATATTTCTTCTTTGTTATAAGCTCCATCCATATTTAAGATACATTCGGTTTGCCTAATTGGAGTAAGGTTAATTTCTTCTTGTTTAATTAAATTTATCTGCTGATATATTTCTTCTTTTAATTGGATATTATTTGTCTCTTCATTATCGTCAAGTAACACGTCATGTATTATCACTAATTACGCTCATGATCTTATTCAATTCTTCTAGATTTTGTTATTTTTCTAACGTATTCCGTAGCTCTTCAAGAGTATACTGCTTATACTCCATGTTATTCTTCTTTTTTCTGCTGTTTTAGCTGGTTTCTCTCCTGATTTTCTCCTACTTCTTTTTGGGTTTTCATATCATGCAAAGGAAATGGATTCTTTTCTTTTTTGGGTTTTGGAAAGGATATTTATGCTAAAATGGAGTACTAATACTGGGAGTAGATTTTTCACTATGTCTAACTTTGTTAACTAGAAAAAGGTGGATTATAGATAGTTGCTTTTTCAGCTTCTTAACTTCAGTATTAATTTTAGCTCATTCTACCTTTAATTCTAAAAGTATATCAATGACGTAGTTTAATTAGGGTGGTACTAAAGCTATGCCTTCCGGTGACTGAATAATGTGAGAATAATTCGGTCCAGGACAAGCAGGTGATCATTCAAGTATTAATCACAGTTAATTAGATTAATTAATCATTAATTAACTTAATTATTTCAATTATTTTTGGTCATATGGCTCTGGTACCAGTTAAAAGCAAAATATCACATGCACAAGTTTAGATTTTTGAAAGTATATTTTTAAGGATTGAGGGTAAATTTGCAAATATCAAAAGTTTTGGGCGTTTATGCAAAATAAGTGAACAATAAATAGGGCCCTTTTCGCTAGTTACGTGAAAAGATAGGACACCTTATAATTAGTTATCAAACAGAGGGCCCTTAAATTATTCTATAATAAACAAATGATAGCTTTGTATGGTTTTTCCTTGAAAAAGCCTTATGAATGGGTGATGAAGAGGAGTCTCAATACCATGAAAAACGTAGTCTAGGACCAACATAGCAGGCCTTCTCTGTTGTGTTGTGAATTACTAGAAATATCTGACCAATTTAGCCTTCCTTCTCAAAATCCATCAGCCTCTTTCAATTCTCATCGATAATTCATATTTTATATATAATTTTACCCTTCATTTTACCTACTTTTAAGTCATTGAAATGTATTTTATGAGAGAATAATGTATATTTTATGTGATTTTTCCGTGAAAATAAAAAGAAATGAATTTGAGCACGAAGCTAATCAAAACTCGAATTAACCCAACTCCAAGCAGTAAGCTAGCCCAGCAGTAAGTAATAACAAAGAAAAAGAGAAAAAAAGCGAGCAAATTGGGTAGCCCAACCGTACTCTTCTCTCACCCTCACTCTCCCTCACATCACCAAGTGGACCTGCTTTTAGCAGCCCAACGTCCCAACCCATGCCGCCCCAGAATTCCTCTCTCTCGCCAGCCATCTCTCTCTCTGTTTGGGCTGGCCCATGGTCCAGTTTGAACCTATCAGAACCAGGTAGTAGCCTCAGGCTGCCTCCACCCCTATTGTCTTTGCATGGGCCTGCCGTACGGTCCAGCTAGCAGCCACCCCATCAGAGAGCAGCCCACTCCTTTTCTTATTTCCCACATGGCTAATTGTTAACCTAGTCAAATGCAATCAATCAAAAATTAATTGTTAGCTTAAGACTAGCCTTCTCTTATGCATTGTAACAGTCACTAATTAATTGAAATTAATTTTCATTAATTTTTGGGCATTAAGAGGGGTTGATTTTGCACTATAAAAAGGGGTGATGGGTTGGAGTCATATACACACTCATGCATTAATCCAAGCATTCTACCTTCCATCTTCTATTTTTTTTAGAGAGTTGAGAGTATTTTGTAAGACAAAACCACTTAGGTTGAGGGGTTTGGAAGAAAATAAGCTTTGTTGGCTATTTTTCTCTTCTCTTCTCATCTCATTTGTGAGTCAAATTTGAGAGTGTTTACTTCGTTAGTTTGTAATTGAGTACAAAAGTTTGGACATAGGTAGTGAAATATACCAATTGTCATGGTGTTTTCACTAACTATAGTTGGCTAAACTACTCATTTCTAGGAATAGAATGGATCGTTGATAATAATATTATTTTTGCTAATTTCTTCTGGGGTAATTTTTGTCTCTTTGATTGCATAATTTTGAGTATAAACTTGATCTTAACCTACTTATACATTCTAATACTATTGTTTAATCATGTTGATCACAATAGTTTAATTTGCTATCTCAAATGAATATTAGACCTTGTAGGCTAATATGATATTATGCAAATAGACTTAAAATTGTAATTGTTAAAATTGAATAATTTATGCTTGAAATTAGATGAGTTATATCTAAAAGAATAATTCATGGTAAACCACTAGATAAATAGTTTCATTTGATAATCATAATTCATCTTTTCAATTTGTAACTTAATGCTTGTAGCCTAGATTGCACAAGAGACAAATCAAATCCCCATTTGAATTAGCAATTCAATATTTGCATCAGAGGTGAAATCCGAAATCCTAGAACATTATCTCATCTGAATTCTCTCTACTTGACACTTCTACTCTTCTTTTTGCTTCTTTAATCATATTGATAATTACACTCCTCATTCAACTTATTCTTTATAATTGGAAGAGTTGAAATTAAAAATCAATATTGTTCCTCGTGGGATCGACACCCCTATACTTGCTTGTCTACAGTTAACCTTGTGCACTTGCAAGTAAAAAGGGTTTTAAAACTAAATATAAAATCCACATCATTCACCCATTCCTAGAATTTCGCTTAATATTTAAGAGTTCATGAGTGACCTCCTACATGGGCTTCTCAACAAAGTGTTGTTCATTCAGAATGACTTGGGACGAAGATGTGAAATGTGAGGCCTAACAAACTAAGGTGGTCCGGAAGCCAATTTGCGATTTTGGGGTGCCCTAGATTTTATGGAAATAATTTGTAAGGGACAACTTTTTTAGAATGCATTCTTCGGCACCTACTATTTTCGGTGAACTCCTAGCGCGAGCCACTACTTTACAAAACAGTTACTTTTAGAAGTTTTTTTAGCAAATCCGGCCCCCAACTTTTTGAACTTTCTATTTTTGGCCCAAATGGGGTTCAAAGTATAAATACTCAAACTTTTGGGCATTTTTAGAAAACTAAGCTTACATTAACGTTTGGATAATGACTTTACTGAAACTAGTTATCATGGTCTACTATTTATATCATAAATACTATATTTCCTATGATTAATGATGTACCATACTTAGCAAAATAATTAAAGCTTAATTATAAAGTTTCGGCCATTATCTGAACGTAGTTGGCATTGGACCTTGACGTTCCTCTAGCTTCTAGTTTAGAAGATTACTATCTCAACCAGACCTTCCTTAGGTCAGGCACAACATAGATCCATTTCGTTTCCTACCTCGAATAGAAAGAAGCCTCGGGACCTATACGAGGTAACTGTGGTAGGCTGCCGTTGAAACCATATTTTCAAGAACAAATATACGCAAGAAAAACTATCTAAACTTCTTTGATCAAGTTGAGAAATTTGAATTTTGAATTCAAATATCACTATAAAATTCGAGAAATCTATGTAGAGGCTTACAAAGCAAGTTATCCTAAAACACAAAGGAAATTTAAAATTATCCAATTCTAGAAATTTACCTCCTAGACTGAACGTGTCCAGGAAAAGTCAGACCAATACCAAGTTTAGAATATGGGTTTGAATTAACCACTTTTTCCTCCCCCTTGGTAGAAGCTGAGACTTAAATCTTGGTGCCAGTGGATAGACAAGTTCTTTAGGATCTTTTATAGCCAAACACCTGGGATTCTATGGGGTTTGAGCCTGGACCTGTATTTTAGACTCCCAATTGCATAGTTCGCCTTCTCCTTCCCTTTATCAAACTTTAGCATTTGATTAATGGGAGAGATTGGAATAAGAGATGGTAAGGAAACCCCTTTAAGGCCCAATTGCCCTGGCAACAAAAATGTTCATAAGGGCGATCATTATATCCCTCTTAACCATAATTCAAAGTAGATGAACTATATTATGAGGTATGTTAAATATGATCTTTTGAGAGTTAAGAGGAGAATCCTATGCTATTCCTGCTGAAAATTCACCCCTACAATCTAGGTAACCAAACTAGGATTGAGGAACCAAGGGAGTTATGGGCAAAGGTCGAAAAGGTGTTCCACTAAATTAAGTGCTCTCGATTAGATGCCTACTAATGGCTTCATCAATGCCAAACCATTGATAAAGTATGCACATAAGGCAAAGCTAAAAGCAAACCTCAAACACTTATTTATCTACTTCTTACTAGATATTTGTATTCCTCAAGTAAATTGACTCTAGGAACTAGAAATCCCAAATAAGGAATTGGAAGAGGATGGGTAGGACTAGAGAAATTCTAGTTGGGGTTAATCATTTCCATATTAGAAATTCTCATAAAATCTTTGAAAAAATCTTTATTTAAATATTCCTAGATGGAAGAAGAAATATGTCAAAAGAAATAAAGGTAAATGATTTGAATTGTGAAACATTAAATTCACAATACCAGTATTTGTAACCCTAAAACCTTAAAGTTAGAATTAGAAGGGACATTAAAAATTGCAAGCTTTCAAAAGAAAATTGCTATGCTAATGGTAATTTGACTGAACTAACATTGTCATTAATTCCAAAAGACTAGTACAAGTTATAAGGCAAAGTTCAAAAATGCAAGAATTACAAGAAGGGAAAGTGAAAGGAAAATAAAGAGCATCTATGGGGGAAAAGGTAGGCTAGGACAAATCCAGGGTATTAGGCTTTAACTCTAGCCCCCGTACCATTAGCTCTAGGTTCGAAGTTTTAGGATCTAGAAACATGGAGCTCAACACTCTGTTAAGGAGATCTATGACTTAAATCTTCATCCTCTATAACAGTGGCCTTGGCCCTGTGGATTGTCTGTTCCCTATTAAGGTGGTTAATGAGCTCTCACACCTCTCTTCTCAGCTCTTTCATGTTCCCCTACTCCTCTTTTAGCCTCTTCTAATTCTTCTCATCATTCATAGAGGCTATAGGGTAAGTCCACTGTATAGCAAACTCTTAGCCTTAATAACTTCATGTTGCAACTCCTCCTAAGTGTAGACGTGGTCATTTAGGCTCTTCTCCTTTCCCTTAGCCCTATTAAATCATCCCTAAAGGGAATAAGCTAAGGATCTTGGAAGGCTGCTCTTCAATTAAAGCTGTATATGGATGAGGGAGGTAAGATAGTGCACCAAGTAGGTTGGGGGATACTGGGGGTCGTAAAGTATGTTAAGGAAGGCAACAATGCAGAAACCCTAATTAAGAAGCTTTGTAGGGCCACGAAAGATAAAGGGGTAACTAAATCCCTAAGTCTTCTTAGGGTCCTAGGCCACGAGCACCGTATAGCAAGGAAGGTGTTCATAAATCCTCATCATAGTGTCCCTTTTTTTAGAGGGCAGAGTGAAAAGGAACTAACTCCACATAAACAAGACAAACCAAGTCCTACAATAGGACCAGTCAGCACTATAAATGTTTTCTGTCAAGTGTTGGTACTTTGCCTAGGCACTTAACATTCCTAAGAGCATGAGGTGCTGAAGTGCCTTAGTCTAGTACTTAGGAATCATACCCCTTTCTTGTGTTTTTCATCCGATTTCTCTGGGCCACAGCCAAGAGATGTTATTAGCTGATAGTTCATATTTTATATATAATTTTATCCTTCATTTCAACTATTTTTAAGTTTTTGAAATATATTTTTTTGAGTAAATAATGCATATTTTATGCAATTTACAGGTAGAAATAAATATAGAAGAATTTGGGCAGAATTGATCAATCATACTCGGATCTCCTATATTTGCAATGCCTAGAGCCCAAGCCCAAGAGACGAAGAAAAAAAAATAGAAAAGGAATGTTATTGAGTGTTTCGGCATGTTTCTACTGCCCAGACAGAGGCCCAGCCCAAGCACTCCTTATCTTCCTCGCACTCTCACAGCCAACCGTTTGGGCCGGTTCTTCGAGCCAGCGGCCTATTCTCTGCCAGCCAGGCGCTCCCCATAACTCCTTCTTGCATTCAGTTGGGCCTATGTGCAGCTCAACTTCACGGCCGTCCTAAGATTTCCTCCCAGTCGCCCATCAGCCTGCCAGCCTCTTATTTCTTTCTCCTTTGTCCCTGTTTCCACCTTGAGTGGGCCGATTACTGCTCGGTGGCCCAACGCTTGCATCCAACACCAACATTCAGTTTCTCTCCCTCCTCTCTTGTTCCCCCTTATGTGTGGGCCAATTCGGGTCGGCCCAGATTCAAACCTTCCAGCACCCATTAGCAGCAAAGTGTAAGGAACCTCAAGCATCCTAGTCAAAGCAATTAATCAGAATTAATTTTTAGCTTAAGACTAGCCTTTTCTTATGCACTATAACAACCAATTAATTCATTTGAGTTCATTTTCATTTATTTTTATGCACCAAAAGGGGTTGGATTTTCAGTATAATAAGGGATCAAGTTTGGAGTAATTGATCCATGCATCCACATACTCAATCATCTAAGCATCCAAGCATCCTCCCATTCTCTCATCTTCCATCATTCATTTTTTTTAGGGAGTCTTTTGTAAGACAGAATCATTTTGGTTGAGGAGTTTAGAACAAAAATAAACTTTGTTAGCTATTTTTCTTTTCTCATCTCATCTCACTTGTGAGTCAAACTTTGAGAGGTTGTGCTTAATTATGTCACTTTGTGTAATTGAGTACAACAACTTGGGCATATGAAGTGAAATATACCAATTTCAATGGTGCTTTTGTTTACTATAACCAGCTGGTTTGCTCTTCTAGGATTAGGATGGATCTTGATAATAATATTGATTTGCTCATTTCTTTTGGGGTTATTTTTGTCTCTTTAATTGCATAATTTTGAGTTCATACTTGATCTTAACCTATTTATGGATCATAATACCATTGTTCAATTATATTGATTGCAATAGTTTAATTCTCTATCTTAATTGGATATTAGACCTTGTAGGCCAATGTGATGTTATGAAATTGGGCTTAAAATTATAATTGCTAAAATTGAATAATTTATACTAGAAATTAGATGAGTTATATCTAAAAGAATGATTCATGCTAAACCACTAGATAAACAATCTCATTTGATAATTAAAATCTTTTTTTCAATTTATGACCTAATGCTTGTAGCTTAGGTTGAACAAGAGACAAATTGAACCCCTATTTGAATTGGTAATTCAATATTTGCATCAATGATGAACATTAAAGTCCTAGATCATTCTGTAATTTGATTTCTCTCCACTTAACACATTTGCTTTTCTTTTACTTCTTTAATTCATACTGATTATTAAACCCCTATATTGACTTATATTTTATAATTGGAAAAACTGGAAGTTAAAATCACTATTGTTCCCTATGGGAAGGACACCTTATACTCACTAGTCCACATCAAGTTTTTTGCACCACTGCCAGGGATCGAATAATGATTTTTGAATTTTTCCTTCCTTTTATTCTATTTTTTCCCTCTATTCCCTACTAATATAACAATTTTTTTATTTTTGTTCTCAACCCCTATCCTTTTTATTTAATTAGTTAATTTTCTTTTATTCCACAATCCCTCTTAATCTAACCATTTTATTTTTGTTCTTCCCATTCCCTTCTAATCTAACTATTTTCCACATCCCTTCTAATCCAATCTAATCTAACTCTTTTATTTATGTTATTTTTTTTTATTTTATCTAATCTAACAACCCCATTCCCTTATATTTCCTTTATTTCTTTTTATTCTATTTTATTTTTTATTTTGTTCCCCCTTGCTTGGATCTTTTTGTTATTTATTTATTTATTTGTTCCTTTCCCTCTCTTCTCTTTTCTTCTGATTTTGTTTGGTGGTTATTGTGATGGTGATTTCATTCCTCTCTTGATTGCTTGTGGGTATATACATGGTAGACGTTCTTTACGCTTAAATATTGAACAATATAATCCTGAAATTGAATGCTCTCTTCATTAGATAAGAGACAAGAAATGTGAATCTAAGAAAAAGATAATTGAGAAACAAATCCCACCACCTAAGCAACTTAAGGAATATTTTACTCCCGTCACCTATAACTCACGTATAAGAGCATGTATGCCCACTGTTATGGAGCCATTAGGGACTAAATATTCTCTTACCTAAATGCTCCCATCATTTTATGGTCTAAAGCATGAAAATCCTTTCAAATATGTTGATGCATTATTAGGGATTTGTTCCACAGTGTTTTTGAATAATATCTCTGACGATGCTCTTTGTTTGCGCTTTTCCCCTTCTCTTTATAAGATAAAGCTAAAGCTTGGTTGGATATTAAGATAAATATCACCACTTAGGATCAAATGCAAAAGGAATTCTTGAAAAAAATTTTCTTTATTGGCAAATTGACTGCCTTAAGGCGTGATGTAACCACTTTCTCCTAAAATAAAAATGAACAATTGTACAAAAGTTAGAAACGGTTTAAACAGTTGTTGCAAAGTTGTCCTCACTATGAGGTCCCTATGCGGCAACTTGTCCAGAGTTTTTATTCTAGCTTAGATAAGTAAAATAGGCAAATGGTTGATGCATCTTGTGGTGGTAGTTTATTGTACAAAACTCCCGAAGAAGCTTAGGAATTATTTGAATATTTAAGTGAAAATTCACACGTACATTTCACTTCTTCACAATCTAATTTTCCTAGGCAACTGGAAAGTAAAGGTATTTGATCAATTGTTATGTACAAACAAAGTGTCTAATACCCCTAGTATGCAAGATGTGTATTCGATCTGTGTGAGTCCCATGCATGCTTCTGTTAACTCTTCTTGTGTTGGTAAGTCTGACTGTGTGGCTAAACAAGCAAATGTTGCCCAAGAATTTCCTCAATCCAACAATCCTTATTCCAATACCTATAATCATGGTTAGAGGAATCATCATAATTTTTTATGGGCATCTCAGAATGCAGAGAATCCTTAAGCCTAGTCTAGCAGATCTACCCCTTCTGGTTTCTAAAACCAAACATATACTCGTCATCCTTCTCATCAAGCTCCATCTAGGAGCTTTGATATAGATAAGGTAATTTCTGCCTTTAGTATGTTGATGTCTGTTGTGCAAAATTTTGTTTCTAAGGTCCAATGAATTGAGCTCAAAATGCATTGTTGACTCTCACTTATAATCTATAGCTAAGTTAGAAAATCAACTTGGGCAACTAGCCATAGATGTTGGCAAAAGAGAAGAAGGAAAACCTCCAAGTCATCCCATACAGAATCCTTAAGGCCAACAATTTGAGCAATTGAAAGTTGTAATAGTTCTAAGGAATAGTAAGGAAGTAGATAATGAGGTGAGTGAGAAGGAATTAAAGAGGAAAGATTTAAGACCAAAAAGAATGACCATGAAATTAAAAAGAAAAATGGGCCATCCCCATCTTTTGTTGTATCTGACCCCATTATCACATATAAGACAAGGTTTCCTTACCCTCAAGCTTCAGATGCACATTCCCTTTCAAGGAAGACATGCAAAGAGATGACGTCCTAGAGACCTTTAAGCAAGTTAAGGTCAATGTTCTCCACTCAGAAGCAATTAGATAAATCCCCGCTTATGCTAGGTGCCTTAAAGATGTGTGAACTTTTGAAAGGAAATCTAAAGATGACAAGTCTAAAAAGGTTGTTCTAAGTGAACAAGTAAGCCCAACTTTGAAATGTGACACTCCACCTAAGTTCAAAGACTTTGGTGTCCCTACCATTTCAAGTTATATTGGCAATCACAAAATTGAAGGGTACTTTTGGATTTAGGTGCTAGTGTTAATTTGACACCATATTCTATTTACTTAGAGTTGGGATTGGGTGAACTGAAACCTTTCAACTATACCCTTGAGCATGCTGATAGGTCGGTTAGGACTCGTAGAGGGTGGATAGATGATGTTTTAGCTCAAACTGATAAAGGATTCTTTCCTATTGACTTTGTTGTACTTGACATAGATCCTGGTCAAGCTTCTAAGCAAATCCCTCTTATTTTAGGACCTCCCTTCCTAGACATAGCTAATGCCACCATTAACTGTAGGTCGGGAATGATGGATGTCACGATCAGGAACATAAGGGTTAGGCTTAACATTTTTAAAGCATCTTCTCAACCTCTATTTGAAGATGAATCTAAATGCTTCTTTGTTGATCTGATTGATAAAATGATTGAAGAAGCATTACATGCTATTTTGGGCAGTGATCCTTTGGGAACCTGTCTTTCCTATAGTAATTTGAGATTGTTTGACTCAGGAGGTACAATAGATGAGATGGATTCTAATCTAGATTCCACTCCTCATCTTAAGTCTTTCTCTTGGGTGTCCACTTATGAACCTCTTTTCCCTTTGGCTATTTCTCTTATGCCACCTTTTGTTGTATCTCCACCCAAACTTGAGTTAAAACTTCTCCGAAATTCACTTAAGTATGTATTTCTAGGCCCTAAAGAAACCCTTCCTGTTATTATATATTCTCTTTTGTCTTGTACTCAACAGGAAAAGTTCATTCCTGTCTTATCTGATCATAAGGCTGCTATTGAGTGGTTGGTTTCTTATTTGAAAGGGATTTATCCCACAATTTGTATGCATAGAATTCACTAAGAGGACGATGCCAAACCTATTAGGCAAATGCAATGTAGATTGAACCCCCATATGAAAGAAGTTGTTCAGAAAGAGGGAGTTAAACTTTTAGATGCAGGCATTATCTTCCCCATTTCTAATAGTCAGTGAGTCTATCCAGTTCAAGTTGTCCATAAGAAATCTGGCATAATAGTGGTTAAGAATAATGATGGTGAGCTAATTCCTACTACACACACCACGGGTTGGAGTGTGTGCATGGATAATAGAAAGTTGAATTCTGTCATGAGAAATGACCATTTTTCCGTTTCATTCATTGATCATATTTTGGAAGAATTAACTGGATAAAGTATCTACTTCTTTTTACATCAGTGTCCTGGTTATAACCGAATACTTATCTATGTTGAGGACAAGAGAAAGCAATCTTTACATGCCTATCAGGTACTTTTGCCTACCGCATGATGCCTTTCGAGTTTGTGTAATGCACCTTCCACATTCCAAATGTATGATGGTCATATTTTTTAATTGTATTGATAATTTCATGGAAGTGTTTATGGATGATTTCTTTGTTTTTGGTTCTTCCTTTGATGTGTGTCTTGCTAATTTATCCAAACTGCTGAAAAGATGTGAAGAGGTGAATCTAGTCTTGAGTTTTCATGGTCCGAAAAGGGATTGTGTTGGGTCATACGTGTCCAAAAATGGGATTAAGGTTAGTAAAGCCAAGGTTAATCTAATTTCCAGCTTGCCTATGCCTTCTTCTGTGAAGGAAGTTAGATCTTTTGTTGGTCATGTTGGTTTCTATAGAAGATTTATTAAGGATTTTAGCAAAGTCGCTTGCCCACTCACCTTACTAAAGATGCTCCTTTTGTGATTGATGAGTCTTGTGTGAAAGCTTTTGAAAAGCTTTGATCTTTGTTGGTGTCAGGCCCTATTGTGCAGCCTCCTGACTTCTATCATCTAGTTGAGATTATGTGTAATGCATCTAGTTTTGCTATTGGGGCTATCTTCGGTCAAAGGGTGAATAAAATGTCCTATGTCATTTGCTATGCTAGTAGAACTCTAATTGATGCTCAAAAGAAAATTATTCTGCTGCTAAAGAAGAGTTGCTAGTTATAGTTGTAAACATAAATTTCGCGCCTAAAATAAATTAGAAAAGAAATTGTGTAGCAAATTGAATTTTTGTATTTGTATCAAAGAATGGATGCAATCTCTAAATAGCTGTTACAAGAACAAGTGTAATGAATCCTCTGATTCAATCTCCTTGAATAGACTTGAATGAATTTGATCTTAAGAGAGGGCCCAAGAGGCTTAATCTCAATCAAGATATGAGTTTAATCTCCACATATAGACGACACGTATTTGGAGTATTTGTTGTCTTCTACTAGAGAAAAGTCTTAACCTCTTGTGAGTTCTTCTAAAATGCCGACCCTTGAATGAGGGGTGGGTAGCTCCCTTTTTATAGAGGTCGGAGTTAGGTTTTCCCTCCTTATTTCTATTAACAGAAATAATCATTTATTTTCTACGTCATCCATTCCACATGGCGCTTTTTAATTGGCCGTAATACATTTCCATTAGATATTTAATTTAACGAAATGTAGTAATTAATTTAACACATGGTATGCTGTGATTGGCTGAAATAAAAATATTCATCGATCTTGGTTGGTCCACAAAATTTTACATTCTATAAATGCCCCCTTGAGACTAGGTCACGTACACAACCTTGGTATTTAGACATGACTGATGTCTCGATTATATTTTGTTTTCTTGAGTAGGCCCTGCATAATATTTAGTGTAATTTTGTAGGATGCGACCTTCAAAAATATTTATCTCTCTTGCCTAAAATATGAAAATTTATTAACAAAGACGATACCTATTTCCTTAATTTGAAGAGTACACATTGTATATATCTTTTGCCAGGGTGTCCCTTTCTCTCCATTGCTCCTCTTTCTCTTTCCCCTTGTGGAAAGCTTTTCTGTGGGTCTAAGTAGTACTAAGGGGACAACATCACTTCATCGCAAAGAACCTCCCCAGGGATTGTAGGGTAATTTGCTATGCAACTCTTTTGTTCTTTCTTTTATTTTTTTTTTAATTCATTTTGCCTTCTGCGTCTTTTACCTCTGGACGTACGGCATTGAAAAGTATGTGCAGTAGAGACCTAGAGGCAGGAAGAGAACTTCATTGTCAACAACCCGACAAAGCAACGCTTGGAGATTATTGACCCTTAATTCTCCTCCCATGCCCGCCACTTTCTTCTGCCTTTCTGCTTCTGTTTTTTTTTTTTCCAATCGCTTTCTATTGAGCTGCTTTCTTTTGTGTTTCTTCTTCTTCTGGGCACATAATCCCCCCGCCTTTTTTTTTTGGCTTACACTTGAAACAAAATTTGTATTTTTTTTTAGGGGCTTGTTTATCTTAACATATCCCTTTTTTTCTTTTTTTGTTTGTATGAAGGTTCTTTTACAAATTTATGCGATATTACTAGTTCTTTTTTTTCCTGTTGGAATATGCAATAATTTGTTGCGGTTAACTTTTGAATGCATAACCCTCTTGGGTGCATCAACAGGTTAACCTTGAATCCTCCTAAGGCAAACTTCCCAAAGGCGAAAATTTTCAAGAGGCGAATTTGATTTCATATCGGTTAACCTTTGAATGTCTAACCCTTTTGGGTGCATCAATGGTTTAGCGTTGAATCCTCCTACAGTGAACCTCCCCAAGGCGAAAATTCTCAAGAGGCAAATTTGATTTAATATCGGTTAACCTTTGAATGTTTAACCCTATTGGGTGCATCAACGAGTTAACATTGAATCCTACTAAGGTGAACCTCCTAAAGACAAAAATTCTCAAGAGCCAAATTTGATTTAATATCGGCTAACCTTTGAACGTTTAACCCTTTTGGGTACATCAACGGGTTAACCTATTTGCTGAAGAGCCCTTACCTGCATGTTTTCCTATTCCCTTTTTTTTTCCTTAGTGCCTCCATGTCCAAAATTGTTTTCGTAGTCTCCATTCGACCATTGAATTGCTATAACAGCCCAAATGACGAGTCCTACAACTCAATTTTCTTTATTTCTGCTATTGCTGCAGGGTCTATTCGAAATGGTTACTTTTACAGACAATATCACCAACGGGCGATGCTATCTACGCATCCAACCAACTGAAAGCAACATAGATAGGGAAGAGACAAAGTTGCCCATTTGCAATTCTATAACATCCTTGTGCAAGTCTGATTACATTGGAGGTCCTCCGAGCCTTTCTTGGTGGTCTAAGGAGAATTTGAACACAGACGAAACATTTTTGCTCTCTAGTCATATTAAAGTAAAAAAGAACCTCCCCTCTTACCTATTGTTACATCATGACATAGAGTCCGGGCATAAATCATGGGCTACGTTGTCGTTGCATGAGGAATTTTCTTACAAGCCGCTTTATTGGGAGTGGTTAGAAGATGTCCTTATTTGTTACAAAGATAACCTCACAACCTTTCATCTGTTTGATGCATTGTACGCTTCGCTATTCCTTTGCGATCGGTGCTCAAATGTCATTCGAGCAGTGTGCGAGCATTAGTGCCCTGAAACGAACACATTGCATACTTCTAAAGGCGAGGCGTGCTCATCTATCTTTGATATTTACGGTTTCCTTAGGCTACCACTTTCAGGGCGTCTTTATGATAAAGTTATTCCTACCCAATGGGAACTCACAAATAAGCTTCCATTGAGTTGAACTTATCTATTTACTACTTACCACAAACTCATACAAGGTCGCAAGGGCAAGCAGACCATAGAGCAATGGATTGCCTTCTACTTTCGAGCACGCAACAAGTACCATATTTCTAGGAAGGCTGATCAAGACAACCGAATCCCTCATCCAGGAATATTGTCTTCCATCATCAATGCAGAAGCCCGTGGGTGGGGTGATTGTCAGGTCATTTTCGACAGGCTGGGAGTGGCTATAGGCCAATGTACCAAGACTTTTTTAGCTACATTTCGTTCCTATTGGCTATGCACATTCATCTTGCCAGTTAGATATGCTTATTGCATATGCCTCGACACTTTTAGTGTCGCCACATTCATGGCATCAGGTGTAGGATATTGCCTCCTATGGCAATTCTTGCAAGTGTCTATAAGGGACTTAATGAGATTTCTCGTTCTTCACATCTTGGTAGAGGTGGGGTCTATTTTCCTGCTCATTTCCTTTGTGCTTGTTTAGCCAAAAACTTTGATGCATACGAGCTAGCTGGTGAAGCTTCCTCCTGCCCAGGCATGGTGAAGTTTAGTGGCCTTGGTCAAGCAAAGTCGTTTTAGCTTGAAGAGGATTGGTTCTAGGAGGGGCTTTCACTAGCATTCATCCATCATCAACCGACTTAAGGAGACTCTCGTGGATGACGGTAAGCTATCGAGAGCTAATTTTGCTTATTTTGTCGACATTCGTTTGGGTTTTATCTCTTACTGTTGTGAGGACAACCTCATCATGGAGCACT
>NCQV01086328.1:7625-20459 GCA_002740545.1 Lophocereus schottii
GATCAAATGCAAAGAGTCATAAGTACCTCAGAGTTGGTGAATCTAACTTCTTTGCTGCAGACATCAAAATAGGCATTACAGTCGAGAAGAAACGCTGTTTGTAGAGTGGCCGTATAGTGGCATGGAATGTTTGGTTCAAACAATCCTCAGCATCACTCATAAATACATAAAATGCATCTGCCGCGGCCTTCCTCAATGAAGGAAGCTCATTTGCCTCTTCAGATGTCCCTAACACACTTTGCTTATCAGGTCTTGCATCCTCTTCACTACTTGTCACCAAAAATTTCAAGAAAACCATAGTTATGTCTTTGACCTTTTCATGTCCTCTCATTAGAAGTCCTTTTCCTATCCATGCAAGCCCCTCGATACAGTGGACTTGGAAATCAACTGCATTTAGGCAGTCACTTATTTCAGAACTATTTGATAAAACAAGGTCACTACAACTCCCCACACTTGTTTTGAAAATCAAATCCAGAGCCAAGTCCAGACAAAAGCAGCTTGAATTCCACAGTTCACTGCCCATTAGAGGCATTTTGTTGACAATTGAACCTAATGCTTGAGCCGAAGCCACATGACCCTTCAGGAAGGCTGTCAGCAATATCTGTATAACAGCTCTGGTGTGAGGAATTGGTGTTGTGGGATGAAGTGCTATAATGACTGAAGCAAACAGTGATATAAGCCACTCATCCCTATGAGTAAAATTGCCAACATCTTGGGATATTTGCAATCGTTCAAGTTGGGATGGCATGAAGTCAGATGAGAATGGTTCATTAGAAGATATCACATTGAAAGCGTTTTCGACAATTTTGTGCTGATCTTCCTCTGTGCAAATAGCAACGGCTAACTTTAGTGCCATCATTGCTGCATTTAGAAGCCCCTGAACCACAAGGCCAAATTTAGCTGCCACTTCTAGAAGTAAATTCTGTACATTCAGAGTGGCAAACTTGCATCTGATTGAATGAAATTAATGAATTTCACACTCACTTTTCTTTCATCGGAAAGACTTACTCCAGTCACTGCTTGGATTTTATCCCAGACATCAATGGCAAAGCACAATGAAACAGCCTCAGAGCCTTTGGCATTTTGGAAGCTAAAACCACGAGCGAGAAAGTCAGATAAACAAGTCTTGACTCTTCACTTAACCGTTAAAGCTCTATCAGCATGAGATATGAGGTGGCACAGCCATAGGCATTTCAATGCCAAGCAAGCACAGAAAAATCGTCACAGTAGCATGCCTGGATCTGAGAGATGCCTCAAAGGCGAAGACATTCCCCTAGGGAGGGGACAGCCCCATATATCTAACTTGACATACTTTTGCAACACAGATATGACATACCTTGTAGCTCATAAGTCATATCACACGAAAAAGGGATTGCATACATTGCAGCATTTTCACATCCAATGCCATGAGTTAACTGGTATTATGCCGTAATAGACATGCAGAATCATTTTGACATCTGACTTTGCAGTCCACAAACTACTGTTGACTTTGACATTCTTACAGTTAGCTTTGTCTATTTCCAAGATGTGGTGACAAAGAAAGGAACAAGTCTCTCAGGGAACATAGTGATGAGCACCCTAAGCAGAAAAGAAAGGATTTGTAAGATGCTCAACAGCTAAAAGGGTTTGTTTTTCTTAGGCTGAAGGATAGTGCTGATATTAGTCTGTCTTTCTAATAATCCATGCTCCATTTCCATTTCATGAACTAGCGGGATTCATGCATACAGAGAAAGGCATATGACAACCTTTCAAGGTCAGGCAGAAGGAGGAATACAAGGTATCATTAGTTTTCTTTTTTGCATATGGAGCCTGTCTATGTTTTCTCTATTAGATCCATTTTTATACTCAGATTTTTTGTACCAGCAGATAGAAGACCACAGGCCAGTCCAGAGTGGGACAAATTCTTTACATTTCAAGCGGACAAAAGTTAAGCAACATATAGATTGTCATTTCACATCCGAAAAGATTTTAAGCTGAGTTGTGGACATGATTCTTCTATGCATCTCTCATTCGTCATCAAAGTGAGATATATATATGATGGGTTCGTTGCCAGTCGCCACCATCCAACAAAACCTGAACATAACTTTACCAGTTCTGAGTAGAAAACAACATTGTTCACCCAGAGGCACAGTAATGTACATAAAAGCATTTCCGCCGCAGACACTCTTGAATCTTCTCTCTCTCTCTCTCTCTCTCTCTCTCTTTCTCTCTCGCAATTCTGCAATGGTAGCTGAGTCTTAGAATTTTCTTGCAAAACCCGAGGCTTTCAGCTTCCTTCTGAAGAACTTGGTACTTGGCACCACAAACAACAGGGAAATTGGAGAGAGAAATTCGGCTAAAAGTAGAGTTGGGCAAAGACCAAAACCGACACGAAGCTAATTGCGTTTGCGTACAAATTTTCAAGCGTTTAATTAAATGAACTCACACATTCAACCCTCAACCCGTTTAAAGCCGAGATTCTCGACACAAAAATAATACCTATTTAACCCGTTTAGTTAAATGGATTAAAAAGGTCAACCTACTTACCCACTTACCCATTTATCATTTACCCATTTACCCTTTTTTTATAATTAAGAACACAAAAATTAAAAATAAATATGAAAATGTGAATTATGATGAATCTGGTGAGCATTGGACAATAATCGCGCAATGTGGTATGTAAACTTAATTTTTAATGCTATGCAATTAAGTGTTACTTGAAAATCTTTATAAACGGATTAGGTTCAGGTCAAGGAATTCTCAACCCGTTTAAGATCGACACAAACGCCAACCCGACCCGGCCTGACCTATTTCCAAGCTCCACCTAAATGTGAAGAGTGTAGGACAATTGGGCTCCATGCACAGGAAAGAAACAAGCAGAAAAGCAAGCGTCAGCTTTATTTGTTTATAGGGCCCAAATCAAGATTAAAATAAAAATTGTTAATAGGAGCAAAAGCAAGACTTTTATTGCTTAAATTTAATAATCTTATTCTTTTGTGGACAATAAAGTCTTGCTTAAATTTAATAATCTTATTCTTTTGTGGACAATATATTAAGATCTTCAATTGAAATGCTCCAGTAATGCTCTACAATAATTAAAACGCCAGCATTAGGACTACAGTACCACACAAAGCCAAGACCAGTATAACACCAACAACACATGTGCGAATGCAAATTCTCCATCAACAATCAAACGCCAGTTCTAATAACCTTTAAAGGAACAGAAGAACAGTGCAGAACTCATAAGAAATTATCATCTTAATACCTTTCAGATCTTAATAACATGGTGGTGTAAGCTTTCTGCTGATGATATTGTTCATACCAATGAGACTAGAGAGGGAGTCAACAATAAATTGGACATATGGAGAGAAATTCTACAGTCCAAGGATTTTAGATTGAACAGGTAAAGCAAGTCAAAGACTAAACACTCAAAATGTAAATTTGATGAAAGGGAAGGGGGGTTCATAGGAGATGTCACTATTAGAAATATCACAATACCAAGGGTAGAGAAATTCGGGAACTTGGGATTTATCATACACTATCAAGAGGATATAGACGAAGATATTGGTCATCGCAAAGGGATGGCAAAAATAGAGAAATGTATTTGGCACATTGTGTGATAAGAAAATACTTTTAAAGCTAAAAGGGAAATCTTATCGTACGACAGTTAGACACCTGCATTGCTAGACACCTGCATTGTTGTATGTTTTGGAGTGTTGGCTAATTAAGAAAACTCAAATCGAAAGGATGATGGAGGTTGAAATGAGGATAACTCACTAGACATGTGGGCAACTGTAGGAATCATGTGGGTAGGATAAGGAATGATGCGATCATATAAAAGGCCAGAGTAATGCCTATAGAGGATAAAACAAGGGAAGCTAGACCCATGTTTGGACACATCAAGATAAGGGCCCCAATGCGAGAAAGTATGAGATGATTGACATTCCAGGTTAAAAGATAGGTAGAGGTAGAGGTATAGGTAGAGGTACAGGAAGACCAAAGAAGAGTTGTATGAGGCAGATGCAGAGAGGTAGAGGAAGACCAAATTATATCTTCCTTCGTGGGTTTATAGAAATCAATCTCTAGCAATGCTTGCAGGACTAAGGTAAGGCTAGGCTTCTTGCATCTGAATCTTCCCAAAGATCGCTTAAGTGGGACCCACACTAGGTGGTGGTATTATTGCTGTTGTTGAACATTAATGAAACTTAGAAGTGAGAACAATGAAAGTCAAAGCCTTTTGTTGCATAGAATAGAGCGAGGAAACAAAATGTATCAGTTAAAAAGGACGCAAAACAGCTTAAGAATTGATTACACACCATGGCAGCAACTTATTTGAGTAACACTGCAGAAGCTGCTCCAACTCTGCCGTCGATTTCAGATCACCATCAACCTATAAAGTCAGAAGTAAGAATACAACCCGGCGTAGAAAGATGGAGAACCAGACGATTTAGCATGCAGAATCGGTTAAATTCATAAACTTTATAGAAACAGCAGTCCAAAGATTGATATTGCGCAGATAGATCAAGCAACACCCAAAGATAGGTTAGGATGCATACAAATACATTGGAAAACTTCACCAAGATAGCTTCTTGGACCCCTTGAACAATTCTCAACTTGAATGTATGGCCACTACTGCTGATGTCAGAAATTGCTTCAAGAATTAGAGCATAAGGCATTGTTGAATCTTCTTGGGAGATCAACAAAATGATTCTCTCAACAACAACAGCCATATAGCTCTGCAACTTCTCGGGGACTGGATATTCTTCAAGAAAGATACCAATACTCACTAGCGTGTTCAGTGATGCTTTCCATAAATACGTCATGCTGAAGTTCTCAGTGACATTCGACACCAGTTTCACCAAAATACTCTCAAATACTGACTTGGACACTGGAAAATAAGCCCCCGGGAACGCAGCCAGAATCTGAAGACCCTTCACTGCAAAAACAGTAACAACGATTACGTAAAGCACATGCACAAGTAAAATGGTCTTCCACTGACTTCACAAAGGGGAAACAATAAATATTCAAACAAAATTAAATGAAAGAAAGCATTGTGATGATCTCAAGCATCATTATTGATGTTGATCAGAGCAGCTGGTGCTCTACGTAAGCCTTTGCACGAGTACAGAAATCTAACTGCGTCAAGAGTTCTACCTCCAAAACAAAGGCAGGTATGTACAAATATTAAGTACAAATTTTTTTTTAAAAAGGAAATTTTTTAAAAATCCAAGTAATTCACATATCATAATCAGAGTGTGTCTGATAAAAATATATACTGCAACAAGAAGCAAGCCAAGTTTTTTCACAAAAATTTTGAAATTTACTGTGAACTACAGAAATACGGTTCCCTCTCACCATGGGATTTGGTATCAGCTTTACATACACCCCCCCCCCCAAAAAAAAGGTGTGCCTCTCCACTTCTAAAGGGCAGGGAAGAAAGTTTCATAGAATTAAAAAAAAAAAAAATTAAAAACAGACTCATGGAAAAGGGTAGCAAAAGGAAAGAAAAGGGAAAGAGAAGGAATAAGCACAATAGGAACTAGTACTTTTGCTTTCCTGCACTGGACCATAAAGCATATGCCTCAATGTAATATCACAAACTAGGCAAGTCATTGCATGATACACAAAGCGTTGCAACAGGAAGGCATGTACCTCTTAGAGAGATATCTGCACCATGATAAACCTCATTTGCACTAGTTACCAAGCTACAAGCAAATGCCTTCACCAATGAACTAGAAAAGCTAGCAAGCATCCGGCACCATGCATCACTCAAAAAGCTATTTGAACTCTGTCGTACAGATTCAAAGGCTAACTCTCTGCATGCACTAAGGATTTCAATGCACAGATAAAGCGCATTAAAATTTTGTCGCTGGCAGGTGAAGTTAGTGTCTCTAGCTACAGCATCTTCCACCGACATATCAGACGAAACCCCAAGAGTGCCCAACAACCAGGGCAAGACAGTCTCAAACAACCTATTACAGGAAGTAGTTGATGCTTTTGCTACAACAGAAAGAACATTTCCAACAGCACAAAGTTTCTGCTCCTGTTGTGCCAGGCTACATTGAGAATTTCCAGAAACAGTAATCACGTTGATAAGACCATTTACAGCTTCATCTTCAAGAATTGAATTCAGGAACCCATTGTTCTGCTGTGAGACAAGCTTTTGCAGAAGAGCTAAGGCTTCATCTGTAATTGCATTCCCTTGAAAGTGCTTACTATTTGACAAATCTGAAGCCAAAGAAAAAAGAGGTTCCTTAGACAAATTATAAATTACAGCTCTCAATGAATTCCAAATAGCTTCAGCATGCTTTGCCATTCTGTCAGCCCCAAAATTCTCAGTGCAGTAGCTTAGATACTTCAGAGAATCAATCTGCCAATGTAAAAACACTACTCGAAGTCAAAATGTTGAGTGCTAAACAGCATTTAAAAAAATAAAAATTGTTGCACTAAACTGCAGGTCGAACAGCACCAATACTCACCTTTGCCAGAGGTAGGTCAGAACGAAGCTTCTCAAGAAGTAATGGAATGGCAAATGGCTCAAAAAAGGGTGAAGCAGAAAACGCCAGCTGCAAAAAAAAAAGGAAAGAGAACTGTCAGGTTGTCATTGGGAAAATATGACAAAGAAGAATAGATTAATAAAGATATCAAAGATTCCGAGTACAAGAAAGACTCACAGAATTAGATAGATAACACAAATTCTATTTGCCATCTTTAACAGGCATTTAGGGGAAGGGAGAGGAGACCCAGTTTGAAATCAGAGTTTCCTAAGGATATCCTTACTTGGAGCTACTCCAAATGGGGTACTCCGACTGCCACATCCGCACGAAAATCACTTGGGGAGTACATCTCCATTGTTATTGGGAGTAATCCACTTCGAGTACTCCTCTATATTTTATAATTAAAATGGCTCCACTTGGACTACACTTGTCATTATTTTATCTTTTACATGATATTTAGATTTTTATTATTGTACTTATTTTGGACATAGTTGCTACTAATATAAATTATAAATATATAATTAATTATTAAGCAGCTAATTAAACATCAATTAAACATATATAATTATGTATGATGGTTGTAAAATATTGAATAATTAACTAATTAATTACTACCAAAAAATACCAAGCAACTGATAATACATTAATTAAAGATTCATTAAATATATAATTTGGATAATTAATCTTAAGTTAACACTTGTTAGAAGTAAAAGAAAAAAAATCTTCTGTTGCCAATTCTTGCTTTGCCCAGATTTTTCTTCTCCGCCCAACCAATGGGTCTTTCGCCCAACAACCAAAACAAAACAAAAAAAAATCAAATGAAAAGAAATGCACAGGTAATCAAAGAGCTAATGAGCCTGCTGCTTCACACGCCCTGGAGCAAACACCTTTACGCTCCTGAGACATTTAATCAACGCAGCAATGCATGCAACGCCCAGGCTGGAATTTTTCGAGAATTGGAGATACTGAGTAGAGTTACTCTCTCTCCTCGAAGTTGTCCAATTTCTTTTTTTCTCTCATCTATCTCTCTCCCCTCCACATGGGCGCCAATTAGGATGGGTTCCTCCCCATTAACAATAGCCTAAGACACCCATCTAATGCCACTCATTGCTAACATCTTGTCCTTACAGAAGGTTTCAACCCATCAAAACGGTCTTCTGCAGAAGAAACTCCATAACTACTTGGGAATCAGCCTCCCTCTTTGCAAGGTAAGGCTACGGGCTACCAATATTTGGATCTCCAAAGCCCAAGACCCTGAAGGCAAGCCCACATTGGATGCTAGTGACAGTGGCCTTGCAGCCTCCAAAGACATGCAATTAAAGTGAAAGTGTTGAACAAAACCAACCCCACTTCTAGGTAGTTCAGATGCATTGGACAGACATGGACACAATGTCACTTAGCAAATTAAAATCCACATTCAAACAAAGAGCAACTAGTAAGTCCTCCGCAGCCTTTCACAAATGAATCAGCTTTCCACGACTATGCTAAATTCAATGCTAAAAGGTTGTCAAATAGTTAAATATCAAATGGTAGGAAATGTACCATAGTTTAGTATCATGCTCAGATTTTCAAGAATTCTATTCAAAAGACTGTGTTCCCAATTACCATGGATGCAAGAAAGACACAGAATTATATGTCTTCGATAATCAAGTAACAATTGTCAGCCTAACACAAAGTATTTATGCACCCTCAAAAGGATATAAGGATATGATATTACAGAGAATCCTATTAGCAAAGACAATTGCCGTCAAATCCAGAAGAGACACAAGCCGAGCCACTTTTATTGAATACAACTCTCCATTATGAGTCCAACGACATACTTGACAAAGCCAACTGGCAAACCTTTTGCAACACAAGCTATGAAGCACAGACACGCATTTTGCCGTTACATATCTGTGTCTAACACATGTCTGACACGGACATGCGCCGACACACGCCAGACTCGTGTCAGGTGCCCGACGAAACGTGTCCCAGAAAAAGAAATCAAAAATGGCATTTGACACGAGCACAACTTGCCGAGGACACGCGTGTCTACCCAAAAAGAACTTTTTCCGGCAACGTCTGCCATCTCCAGTGTCTATAACACCTTCAGCAACTCCGCTCTTCCTTCATTTTGAAGTCTGGGAGGGCAGGTTTTCCGAAAAGCGACTTCTTTTTAACTCATTCAGTCTCCCCAGCTTTGACTGGCAGAGAGCCTTTAAATATGTTTCCTTTTCTCTTGTTTCTATTTCCTATTCAATGCAACTTCACTTTGCCATTAGTAATAGCAACTACCATGTGAATATAGTCTCACAACTGTTGCAGTTTTATATGTCTGGAAATGCAGAATATTTATTCATTATCTGATTTTATATATTTAAAAAAAATTCATTCAACTTCAACCAAAAAAAAAAGTTGTCACTAGTTAACGTGCGCGACAACTTGTCATATCCTTATTTTTTTGAAAATTAGGTGTCGCTGTGTCCGTGTTGTGCCCGTGTCGCACATCCGAGTCCGTGCTTCTTAGAACGCAAGAATCACCAAACTTATACTTATACGGTCTTCAAAACATGTTTGTCACAATGCCTCACAAGTCACAAAATCTCCCACTCTACTGGCTCTGGGTGCATAAATATGCAGGAGATGAACAAAATAACAACTACTACCAATGAGGATCTCGCGGGGTCTGGGAAAATCCAAATGTAAACAACCTTACCTCTACAAACATTTCTGCAAGTAGAGAAACTAATTCTAATGGACCCATAAAAAAATATGAAAACATTTTGGAAAGGTAAACCTTTTTAGAAAAAAACCACACACACGCGCGTGCACGCACGTATGTATGTAATACGTAATTATGTATTAGCCACTATGAAAAAAATTGGCACTGCGGTCACCAAAATTAATCCAATGTTGGCTCGTTGCCTCCAAAGATGTCCATCCAACTACACACCATAGAGAGATCTTTCTTCACCTCAAGCCTTTGGACTCTATCTGCAAGAGCAATGGAAGGTTGTTGCTGCTTTTCATCTGAGTTTGATCCTCTCCACCAAAGTTGCCATATTGCTCTCTAAGTGACCAAAAACATCTTTGTTCCACTCTTTCAATTCATTTTCAAGAAATTCAGTTTCTTTTTTTGGTAAGTAATTAAAGATGTGTATAAAAGGGACACCAAGGGTATGTCACCCATGTACAAAAGGGGCACTACAAAAACATCATGCCCTTCTCATCCATTATGCAATCGATAAAAGCCAAAAAATTTAACTGTTTGTCACCACTAAGCCCCACACTCCAACTATACAACAATCTCAAAAAATAGAGCTTGAAATCTTGAAATGACAAGATTTTGTCCTCAAAAATATAGCGATTCCTCTCTTTCCAAGTAGCCCACCAAATAGCCAAAGGAATCATGTTCCAAACTCCAAGAACCCAGCTCTTCTTCACCCTTCTCCTCCAGGCCACCACCACATCCCTCACATTAGAAGGTTGAACCCCACGAATCCCCATAAGCGAGAGAGATAAATCCCAAAGCGAAGAAACCCACCGACAATGTACAAGAAGATGATCCACAGTTTCTTCCTCCTCCATCCAAGCACATGGAGCATCTACTTGGACCTCTAAAATTTCTTCTCTTAAACATGTCATCCGTGGGAATCCTGCCTAAGGTGGCTGCCCAAGCAAAGAAACACACTTTTGTGGGAGCTTTAGACTTCCAAATAGACTTGGCAAGAAAATCACAACCGTCCAAGTCTTCAAATTGTGTGGAACAAAAGCTCTTGACAGTAAAGGAACCCTTAAAGTTAAGTGGCCATACAATCTCATCACTACCTTGGGACAGAACCTTTTTGTAAGCAAGTACGGCTAACAAATTATAAACACTATCCTCTTCCCAATCATTAAAGCTCCTTACAAAAATCAAATCCCAATGGCTCACGTCACCATTCCAAGAAACAACTTCTTTAACCGTGGCATACTTTGGACGAGCCATCCTAAAAAGATCGGGAAAAAGATTTTTTAAAGGGCAACCCCCACACCAAACATCGTGCCAAAATAACACCCTTGATCCATCCCTCACCTCAAAATACATTAAAGATTTGAAACGCTCGAGACCTGCTAAGAAAGATTTCCAACAACCAACCCCGTGAGGATAAGGACTCTTTTTACTCCACCAACCCAACTCGTCTATCCCATATTTTGCCTTGATCACATTTTTCCACATAGCACTATCCTCTTTTGCAAACCTCCACACCCATTTGGTCTTCAACGCTTCATTCATATCATGAAAAGGTCTTATGCCAAGTCCTCCCTACTGTTTAGGACGACATACCTCATTCCAATTGACCCAATGGACGTTGTTACCATTGTCGTTGGAATTGCAAAGAAAATCTCTCATGATTTTCTCCAACCGACTAGCAATGCTAGCTGGGATGGTGAATAAAGACATGAAGTAGATGGGCATATTACACAAAGTGCTTCTCAAAAGAGTCAATCTACCCCCTCTAAACAAAAGCTTTGACTTCCAGCCTGCCAATCTGTTATGAAAGCTCTCAATAACTGGATTCCAAATTGCTGTGCTCTTATAAGGAGCACCAAGAGGAAGACCAAGATATGAAGAAGGCAGATGCTCAACTCCGCACCCAAAAAAAGGGGCCAACACATGAACATTCGGCACATCGCCAACCGGAATGAGTGCATTTTTCAAGAGGTTGACCCTTAGTCCCGACATAGGTTCAAACAGGAGAAGCATGCACCTTAAGTAGCCCAAATTACTCTCGTCCGGCTTGCAAAAAACAAGGGTATCGTCGGCAAAGAGAAAATGGGATATCATCAAACCCTCGGAATGAGTTAGTAATATGAAAACCGTTCAAGAAACCTTCCTCACCTGCTTTAATCACCAATCTACTGAGAGTCTCATAACCAAAATGAATAATAAAGGCGACAACGGGTCAACTTGCCTTAGGCCTCTTGAGCTTGAGAAAAAACCAGATGCTTCACCATTAACTAAGATAGAGAAGCGCACAGTGGAAATACAAAAAGAGATCCATTTCCTCCACTTGTTTGGAAAGCCCATTTTGTCAAGAATAGCCAAGAGGAAACTCCAAGAGACATGATCATAAGCCTTCTCAATGTCAAACTTGCAAAGGATACCAGAAATCCCAGATCTAATATAAGAATCAATGCACTCATTAGCAATCAAGGCAGGATCCAAAATTTGACGGCCAGGAACAAAGGCATGCCGCGAGGGACCCACAATTTTTCCAACCACTCTCCTCAATCTTGAAGCAAGGAGTATGGAAAGAATCTTATATACACTTCCTACTAAACTGATGGGTCTAAAAGACTTAATATCATCTGCACCAGCCACTTTGGAAATCAAGATAATAACAATAGCATTTAAACTTTTCTCAAAAACACCCTTATTATGAAAGTCAGCAAAAAATTCCATAATCTCCCCCTTGACAATAGACCAACAATGCTGACAGAAAACCCATCTGGCCCTGGAGCTTTCTCGTTACCTAACTCAGATATGGCATTCCACACTTCATCTTCCGTAAAATCTTTTATAAGATCGCTAGCATCGTCAAGGCTAATAGAGGCAAAAGAGATTCCATCAAGAAAAAACCTTGACGGTTGATCTTCATGATACAGATTCTCATAGAAGTTGACAATCACATTTCTGGCGGAGGCAGCATCAACATAAAACTCGCCATCCACTTGAATTTTGTGAATAGCATTAAACTTTCTCCTCCTATTTGCCACCCAGCGGAAAAATCTTGTATTACAATCACCATCCTCAAACCACTGTTGCTTTGCTCTTTGGCGCCAAAAGATATCAATGGATTTATGCACCATAGAGAGTTCTTTTTTAACTCTCAATCTCTCAAATCGATCCACCCAAGAGAAAGACTGTTGCTGCTCCTTCTCATCTAAGAGCTTCACTTTATCCACCAGACTAGCCATCTTAAACTCTAAATGGCCAAACACTTCCTTATTCCACTGTTTACGTTTAGTCTTCAAAAAATTGAGTTTCTTTGCCAACATAAAACTCGAAGGGCCAATAACATTCAGTTCAACTTCATCCCAAACAGATTTGACAAGGTCGTCAAATCTATCCGCCTCAAGCCACATATTCGCGAATTTGAAAGGACGTCTACCTTTAGAAACTTCTCCAACCCTCAGAAGAATGGGAAAATGGTCCGAAATAATCTTCGAAAGGGTAACTTGATGAACCCCCTGGAAGTGATCTTTCCAATCAACCGAGAAGAGAAATCGATCGATGCAAGATAACACAAGAACCTCCTCATGGTTAGACCAAGTAAAGCAAGCACCTTCTAAGGGAGGGTCAACGAGTTTGCAAGAATCAATAAAACTAGAGAAC
>NCQV01086333.1:971-20298 GCA_002740545.1 Lophocereus schottii
AATGGGATCAAATGACTTACAAAACAGTAATGCAAACGTAAAAGTCCAACACTGTCGTTATCCATTAACTAGACTATATGAAAAAAAAAGGATAATATGAAACAAATTGAAATCATTAAAAAATCACTTAAAATATATATATTTATACAATAAAAGACATCCAGTTAAGTTCATAACAAATGGATGGTCTTTTGGGAGGTTTGTTATTTCAATTCAATCCACTATGACTCAAAAATTAAATATTTTCCTGACATGAGTTCTCAATTATCCATAAAATGCAGAATTATAGAAGCAATTATCTTATCATCTAATGTTTAGTAGTAACATCAAAGTTGGAATATATATATTATTTTCCCTAATTCCCACTCGCTACGTTAAAAAACATTATTTGTTATTTCAATTCAATCCACTATAATTCAAAAATTAAATATTCTGCTGACATGAGTTGTCAATTATCCATAAAATGCAGAATTACGGAAGCAATGATCTTATCATCTTATGTTTAGTAGTAACATCAAAGTTGGAATTTGCGCCATGGCATGCATACACAGAATGATTCAACATAGTAAATAATATGTACACCTTGGAATGTTAATGTTCTACATGGTACTAATCAACCTAGCTATGAGTATGTATTGGATTATAAACATGGTGGCCAGTACTTTAGAAAGTATTTTGGCATGGATCATAATAATAAGAAATAAAAATGGCCACTTCTTTGGCTTATAGCCAGTAGTTTAGTGTATCAATTCAAATGAATCATGATTGCACTAAAAGATTATTATCTCTCGCATCCTTTCGGAGCCAAAAGCTGCCCACTGATCATGATATGCTTGTCCAGTAGTCAAGTATGGTCTAATCTAGTTCGGAAAAATGGAATTCCAATCTGGATATGCAGGGATAATATATGGCAGGTGGCATGGTGAAGCAAACTTTTCAAACATTTACACTGTATGTGTCTATTCTCTTACAACTTGAATTATGTCGTTGAAACAATGAATGACTCAGATATTGGTCCTCTTAGACTTTATCATGAGCATTATAGGTGTTATTTTCAATATATTTCATTTAATTAACATATTACTTTGGATATCTATTCGTACTTAAAATATCATTTCAAATATGTACTTTTTTTTTTTACCATATTAACAAGCTTTTTTCTTCACATTTTCCTTAAAAAAATTGGTCTAAATAAAACTGAATGCTTAAAATTGGACCTATAATTAGATTAGTTTAAACCAATATTCCTATATGAGTTGTCAAGTAAATTATTATATGCACACCTGTGAGTATGTACTTCCGTATTTAATTTATATATATTCTCTCGGGTATACTTATTATATATTCTATTTTTTAATATGTAATTGCTTATATGTTATATTACAGTACATACTCTTCAGAGTATAATATAGACTTCGATCAAAACATTCAAAATGTTGATGTCATTCTATGCATTTAGACCCAAAGATGAGTGTATACTGTTTGTGACATCCATAGTTTTTGTAGTCACGCATTGTGTGGCCAAACAGGCTCTAGAGGTACCCCCTGTCCCCTTTGCTTGTGTCTTTCACTTTCCCAACTTAAAAAACATATGATGAGGCGAGAAACAAAGGCCCTACAAATGTCCCTTTTAATTACCTACAGTTTTGAGCGATCAGATCTAAATCATTCTCTTTAACTTGAAGCAACTTTACACAGCATCTGCCTAACACATATTCTGCAACAACAACTTGAGATTGACATTTCACATTTGTTGTTTTTTCTTTTGGTATTCTGTTATATGTAAGTTTAAACAGGCGTAACCATAATTACGCGAATAGAAAAATTACCACGAACGAGGATGTGAATAGAGCGCAGTCAAAGTGGTTTGTTCTTCGTCGATCTCGGGCTTGTACGCTCGAGTTTCAGCAACAATTCTCAGCTTCCGGGCCATCAGCATGCAAAAATCAGAAATTTAGGGTATGATTGACAAACTCAACAACAACTTCGATTTCTATATGCTTCAACAACATTCACAGATGCAACAATCAGAAATTTAGGGTATGAAAAACCGCAGACGTTGAGCACAAACCTGTCAAACCGTGGGCTCTGACCAACAGCAACAACAATGGCGAGTGCGATTGAGAGATTGACCACAGCAACAGCAACCGTGAGCTCTTGATAACCAGATCGATTTGAACAACAATGGCGAGTGAGCAACCGGTATTTATGGAGAAGAGGAAAGGCTTTTGCAGATTCAATAGCAACAACAATGTTGAGGAGTATCAACCAGTACGTAGCTTCAGGCTTTTGCAGAGGGGAGTAATTGACGGTGAGAAGCTTTTGCAGATTCAACCAGAGTGAAAGGGGAGGAAAGGGGTAGTTGAGGAGTAATTGACGGTCTCTGTTGCAGTTTCGCAGAGGAAGGGGAGTAATTCACGTGATTGTTGCTTTCCTAAGTTTTTGACGGGCCCGTCAAAAACCTCTGAATACTGTCAAAATTATTCTGACATTTTGACGAACACGGTCAAAAATATACCATCTCGTCAAAAAAAATTTCGAGATCCGCACTTTCGTCCAAAAATTTTCTTTCCGTCAAAATTTCCTTCACATATTTTGACAAGCTAAACACCCGTCAAAATTTTCCGTCAAAAAAAAAAAATTATGGGCTGCAGTGGATTTTCTATATTCACAAGACACAAATCTAAGATCTTGCTTACGTGAATAAGTGCCAAAACCATTTGTAAACTATATTGGTGTAATTTCTTCTTGATTAGTTTTTGCACCTTCCCCTCTTCTATATGGCTATACCTTTCTCTACTCGGATGTATTTTGAAGATCAATATGGGGTTATTAAATGAGCCATTTTATGCAAATGAAAAAAATAACATATATATTATTCCTCCATCACAAAATATTTGCCTCCCTTTTGTTTTATGAAATCCCAAAATAAAGTACTTTTTTAATATTGTTAGTATTAATAATCTCTAATTTTTAAAATTCAATGGAAAATAGTGTATCAAACAATGCATCTTTTAAAAAAAAAAGGTATTCTCTACAGGACAAATTATTTGAGATGGATCAATGCATATATTGTAAACATGCAAGCATATGCTCTCAAGGCCACATAGATGTCATTGGTGACATAGCTTTTTTTTAAATAAAAATAGCTTATGAAAAATGAGGCTAACTGTCCCACATTTAGAGCAGTTTCTTCTCCTGTTTACTTCTTTCCTCTTTCTCTCTCCTTTGTTCAACTGCTACCTCTTCTCTACTTTCATTTCTTGTTCTTGGCCCAAGTTGATGAACTTCCTGGAAAATGAATCAGGATTATGCTCACGGACAACATTTTTGACATATTTGGCACAAATCACAAATTGAATAGTTGTCATATTCAACTTTTTCCCTATAATCTTGAGCAAAATGGACAACAATGGTGTATAAGCTGTGTATGAATCTACTAATGCGTAAGTGCCCATGTTGACTTCTTCCTCTACAATTTGCATTTAGTAGTGAATTACATGTGCTGGGAATCGAAAGTCGATGATGTGAAGTTCTAACTAGTCTACATCTCTCTCACTTGTCTTTCTACTTTTTCCTCCATGTTTTGCCACATCTCGAATTTCCTACTCTATTCATTGCCCCACTTCTTCTCCCTGGGTGCTATTTGATAGGGAACAAATGCACAATGCTTAATAATATAATGAACAAACTTGAATTTAATAATGAACCAAATGAAGCCAAGGAAAAAAAAAAAGTTCATTTGTGCATCACTGTATCTTATTTCAGTGGCTCCTTTCTTCTTCTTCTTCCTCCCACTACCTTCTTCCATGTTTTAGTTTGTGAATGAACAACATTAGGCAACAGAATGAACAAACCCAAACTGACATGAACAATCTTGTATAACTCAATGAACAAAGTAAAATAAGTTTGATGGAGAGCAGCCTTCAACGACCTAATGAACTCACCGATCTCTCATAATGAATATGATGTATCTCCCGAGGGTTAATGCTAAAACTCAATTTAAGAGTGAAAGCTTAAAACCTAGAGAGAGTACAATCAAAGAGAAACCAATGAAGGTGAGACGTAATATGCTGGTTGTGAGGCAGCAAACACGTGAGGTAGGAATGGAATTTAGAATCAAGGATTCTAAATGGGAAAAGGAAAAGGAACTTGATGTATCTTCAAGGGATTAATTACAAACTCAAACCTGAATTTAATGTAAACTGAAAACTAGCAAAGTGCACTTGAAACCTGTGAGGAATATCAAGGTAGATGGATAGTTCTAAACTGATGCTTGGATACAGAAACACCACCAAACTCTAGTTTAGGGCCCTTAACTTTAATTAGGATACAGAGACACTACCTAATTAAGAGTTAAGACTTACTTGATCACCACTTAGTTTGGCCTAAACTAAGATAAGCAAGTGAAGCGTTTAAATATGCCTTAGACATAAATGCTCTCAACTTGGTTTTGATTCAAATCTGATTGATTATACAAAGGGGGGGCCGTGTGATGCTTTATAAAGACCTAAGCTAGCAAGCACACACGCTAGCACATACCTCTACCTTTCCTTACTAGGGAGGAAAAGTATTAAGAGCTAATACAAACCAGTTAAGCTTAATCTAAGTACAAAGCTTGCTTAAACTAATCTAAATACATCTAAAGCATAAAGTAAAGTAATACTAATGCTTATTATACATAAATCCACTTATACTTAATCTTAAACATGCTGAATAGCCAGCTGAATTCCCATTGGACACCCGTAAAGTACTTCTCCCTTTGAGGCCAGCCAATCACGTGCAAGAGACTAAAAGGTGACAGCTTCTTCTTCATTGGTTGAATATTTCAAGGCATCATCCTATCTTGAGAGGGCTTAGGGACGTATGCCAAGCCTAGGAAGGTGTGCCACTCAACATTGGAAGGGAGGAAACCCTTTGGAGAAGGAAAACAAACTGCTGCTGTCAAACCGGGTTCACAGGCAGATTCTGGCCGATTTTCCAATTTGATTTAAGCTTAGCAAAAGTGAGTATGATTGTGTTTTCAGGCCATGGGGGGAAACCTTAGGGTGTGTACAAACCCCCTCTCCCCCCCAACAAAGAAAGCAAGGTTAAACCATATTCAAATAGGTTAACTCTACTAAAACATTTTACCGCGCAGTTTTGGACCAAAACTGGCAGGTTTGACAAAATGACTTGATCTCTTTGTTTCCTTTGGGTCTGATTGAAATTCAATACTTGGACCTGAAAGTAGACATCTTGGGGATTCCAAAAATGTAAAAATCCAAGACTTAAACCAGAATATATCATAAGAAATAAAAGGAATAACACTGTGTATATTCTGGCCCTGCTGGGCAGTTTTGATGCCTTGGGTTTATTTGCTAATTTGAATGGGTAAATGAAGTCCAAATGTGATGAAACTTGATTTGGTATAAAGCTGACTTCCTGAACTTCAATCCCAATAAAAAATATTAGACTTAAACCTTAAGTATGCCTAGGTAATTAAGCACACAAAAACAGGTTAGCTGCTAGAATTAACCCATGCCCCGCAGTTTCAGGTTTTAAACAAAATAAGGATGATTTATTCATCTTTTAAACACCAAAATGAAATTACCTAATTGATTTGCTTCTTTTAAATCAAGTGGTATGGAGGGATTTCCATCATTTTCCCCTTGTTGAAAAAGATTTGTCCACAAATGTGATTAAGAAATTACTTCTTCTCTTTACTTCAGTTCTGGCTGAAATAAAATCAGCCATGAAAACAAGTCTCTCTTGAATTTAGAGACTCTTTTCTTTGCTCTCCCCTTGCTGATCTGAATGGTGGACGTATGGGACTTCTAGGACTTGCTTCGAACCAATTCTTCAAATGCTCTTAACTAAAAATTAGGAGCTTTTAGTAATGGTTCTGAAATGGATTGATAGAAATTTGGGTTGAGTGTTTTAGGTGTGGGTGGAGTGAGAAAAAAAGGATGGTGGTTCATGAAAAGTGGTGGGAAGGCTGAGATGCTCATGGCTTCTAGGTGGATGGTGGGTGTCTAAAGTGAGTATATCACCTTTATTTGCTTCTACCAATATCTCTTCTAGAGTTTCTTCAAGTTCATCCTCATTAGTTTGAAACTTACTTGAAACCCTCTCCAAAAGAGGCTTTTCTCCCTCATCAGCTCTTTTCTCATCTTCTTCTAGGTTCTCCTTTTGATCTTTTATCAGGTAAGCCTTGTCTTCTTCCTCATTCTCTTTCTCCATTGCTGCTTCCCATTCGGCCAAGGTGACTATTTCCTTGTTGGAGCAGACCGAGGGTGTGTGACCAAAACCTTGACACTTAGAGCACCTTTTGTTTAGAGGGACTAGGCTTTCCCCGAGCATCAACTCATGTTGTCTCTTGAGCGCATCAAATCTTTCTTCTAAGCTCATGTTAAAACTTATGGTAGAACCAGATGTGTTTGGGAAGGATTTGTGGATGATTTTAGGGAGTGTGTTTGGATTGAATTTGGGGGTGTGGGGTTCAGGCAAGGATCTGAACTTCCTCTGATACAGAATATGATGTATCTCCCGAGGGTTAATGCTAAAACTCAATTTAAGAGTGAAATCTTAAAACCAAGAGAGAGTACAATCAAAGAGAAACCAATGAAAGTGGGACGTGATATGTTGGTTGTGAGGTAGCAAACATGTGAGGTAGGAATGGAATTTAGAATCAAACTCAAACCAAAATTCAATGTAAATTGAAAACTAGCAAAGTGCACTTGAAACTCATGAGGAATATCAAGGTAGATGGATAGTTCTAAACTGATGTTTGGGTGTAGAAATACCACCAAACACTAGTTTAGGTCCCTTAACTTTAATTAGGATACAGAAACACCACCTAATTAAGAGTTAAAACTTACTTGATCACCACTTAGTTTGGCCTAAACTAAGATAAGCAAGTGAAGTATTTAAATGTGCCTTAGCACAAAAGCATAAATGCTCTCAATTTGGTTTTGATTCAAATCTGATTGATTATACAAAGGGGGGGTCGTGTGATGCTTTATAAAGACCTAAGCTAGCAAGCACACACACTAGCACGCACCTCTACCTTTTCTTACTAGGGAGGAAAAGTATTAAGAGCTAATACAAACCGGTTAAGCTTAATCTAAGTACAAAGCCTGCTTAAACTAATCTAAATACATCCAAAGGATAAAGTAAAGTAATACTAATGCTTATTATACATTAATCCACTTATACTTAAGCTTTAACATGCTAAATAGCTAGCTAAATTCCCATTGGACAGCCGTAAAGTACTTCTCCCTTTGCGGCTAGCCAATCACATGCAAGAGACCAAAAGGTGGCAGCTTCTTCTTCATTAGTTGAACATTTCAAGGCAACATCCTATCCTGAGAGGCCTTAGGGATGTGTGCCAAGCCTAGGAAAGTGTGCCACTCTACATTGGAAGGGAGGAAACCCTTTGGAGAAGGAAAACAAGCTGCTGCTGTCAAACCGGATTCACAGGCAGATTATAGCCGGTATTCCAATTTGATTTGAGCTTAGCAAAAGTGAGTATGATTGTGTTTTTAAGCCATGGGGAGAAACCTTAGGATGTGTGCAAACACCCCCCCAACAAGGAAATCAAGGTCAAACCATGTTCAAGTAGGTTAACTCTGCTAAAATATTTTACTGCGCAGTTTTGGACCAAAACTGGTAGGTTTGACAAAATGACTTGATCTCTTTGTTTCTTTTGGGTATGATTGAAATTCAATACTTGGACCTGAGAATAGACGTCTTGGAGATTCCGAAATTGTAAAAATTCAAGACTTAAACCAAAATATATCATAAGAAATAAAAGGAACAAAACTGTGTATATTCTGGCCCTGCTGGATAGTTTTGACACCTTGGGTTTATTTGCTAATTTAAATGGGTAAATGAAGTCCAAATGGGATGAAACTTGATTTAGTGTAAAGCTGACTTCCTGGGCTTCAATCCCAATGAAAAATATTAGACTTAAAACCTCAAGGATGCCTGAGTAATTAAGCACACAAAAACGGGTTAGTTGCTGAAATTAACCGATGCCTTGCAGTTTCAAGTTTTAAACAAAATAAGGATGATTTATTCATACTTTAAACACCAAAATGAAATTACCTAATTGATTTGCTTCTTTTAAATCAAGGGGTATGGAGGGATTTCCATAAGAACATTCATTGTTGTTCCAATGAACCAAATATACCTTGTCAGTGGTCTAATGATCAACATCCACTTCCACAGTGAGCAATTCTAGTCAACTAAGATAGTGAACAATAATTAGTATGATGAACAACTTGAACTTTCATAATATACAACCCCAGTAGAGCCTATGAAAAAGCTCATTGATTAATGACCAAATCTTACGTTAGCAATATACAATCTCCACAATTTGCATAAAGGGACTGATAGAGATAGAAAGCGTTTGATTAATTTCACTTCTGCTCAGGGGGGAGAATCAAGTTTTTTTGTTTATTAAAAAAAGGGGCTGCAAATTATTCGTTACTCATGTAATCACTATGGAGGAATCTTTTTTTTCTTTTTTGGATGACTTCTTCAATGCGACGTTTACATGGACACCCGAAGCTCATACTTTTAGGTGTATATAATAAATTGTATTGATGGAGGAAGTAACAGTTTACGTATCAGATAAAGCTCCTTTTGTCCAATTGGGTTTCATGCATAGGAGGCATGTTTTTACCGCCTAAACAGAATAGATGGAATTAGTCAAATTTGTTTGACATTTTCATTCGTATTGCTTTGCATCCTTTTGAATCTCATTCCACTAAGACGAGGTGAATTTCGCATACAACGTACATAATGTCAAGCCATGAATATATATTGGTCAGTTTAGTTCTCTAGTTCTTTTAATGTTTGCTTCTGAATGTATGCCGTGGGAACATGGCAAGTTTGAGGACAACAAATATATGTCGGATATTTGTTAAATTATGGAGTAACAAGATTTAAGAGAAATCAATATGGTATCGGTTTAATTTATTATCATTTTTTATATATGCTTGTCTTAGTTCTTAGTTATTGGATATCTGTGCGCATAATTTTTGCCTTATCTAACTAATGCAATTCAATAATTACAATTATATGTTTTGATTGCAATTCAATATGTCTGTTGAATTAGGTTTTAATCCTTTTGGAATTTTAAACAGCAAATTTGAAATAGACTTACATAAGGGTCTTATTGAACTTTATTGTGATAATATTTGGGATTATTATTATTTAAAATTATTATATGTAAGCATTGAATTTTAAAAGGTTAATAAATTGAGAAGTGTCCAAATTAAAATACCCTCACTTACTATAAGTAGGTACAGGGTCATCAAATCAATAAGAGAAGGGTATTTGGTTATTTCCTTCTTGTCTGTTAATCTTTTTAAAGTCCAATAATTCTACCAGTATTTTTTCATTAAAAAAAATCATATTTTCAAATATCATAACACTAAAATTCAATGGACTATTATGCGATTTTTTGCAATTCGAAACTATATTTTTCTTATCTGAAAAACGAACTCTTAATTTTTATGTTCAAATTTTGGATAGTGCTTATATTTTCTAAACTTTTAATTTGAGAACTCAATAACTCATGACTGATATCTCACACAAAATCGATTTAATAAAGGCGATACACATCAGAATATGAGTTTAAATTAAAATTCATCTTCATAAATTTGTAGTCCTTCATAATGTGAAAGTGTGAAAAAGAAAATAAACGATAGAGACTGAAAGAGGGGGGGGCGGGGCTGTGAAGATGAACAATTAGGGCCTGTTCTTTTCGCAGGTAAATTAGTGTGGGTAAAAGGATAAAGTAGACTGAGGTGGGTTGAAGTAGGTTGAAGTGGGTTGAATTTTTTTATGTGATAAATTGAACTCAATTAAAATAGTTAAAGTAAGTTGAAATAAGTTGAAATAAGTTGAAATGAGTTAAGATCGATATTTTAGAATTGACCCATGAAAAGAACATGGCCTCGAGTTGATATTGATAAGCATACTGATAGGATTTTCTCTGGCATTTTAACTACCAATCCTGATCTGCATTGCTTTAGGGGAGAAAGAAATCTTTTATTTTATTTTATCTTGTTTATTCATTTACCTTGCTAACCAAGATGTAAGTTGGAGCAGATGGAATCAAGCGGACAAAATGTTCCTATAACGGGTTAATTAATGAAAACAAAAATGAAAATTAGAAATCACTTTGACAGAAACGCTAAGATGTTTATTAATTTTTTATTTGGTGCAAATATTTATAATATTAAAGTCATATTCAGCGCTATTTCGATAGCAGAGAATAATAGAAATAACAAATAGCTATTTAGATAGCATACAACAGTTCTAATTTATTAGTTATCAAATAACTGTTTAGAAAAGTGTTGAAACAAATGTGTTCGGTAAATTTAACTTTTAGGTTAGCTAGTTAATGTCAATTAACATAATAAGATATAGATAATTTCTAAAGATAAAATTTTTAGCAGATACTTTTTAGTCAAAAAATTTGAAATACTATTTTTAAATATCAAAAGCTAATATTATCAACTTTTCAAAAACATTATTTAAAATGCTAAATGTTAATTAAAATATTAATTCAAACACTCAATTACTGAATACTAAAAATTAACTTATTATTGTATTAATTTGATTAAAATATTAAATAATACTCAAAATACTGTCATAATTAACTAAACTTTTTTTTAATTTTAAAAAAGCCATATCTTTAATACCACAGTGGGAGATACGATTCAGGTCCTCATCTGCGGTGCCCACGTGATCCGATAACGTTTGGGACATAACAAAGTTGGTTGGTCACCTATACCCAACCCACCCCTCCATCCCAACCATTCCCGTCCTCGCACGTACATATTCGCCGTTGCCTCCCTACGAACCCTAGGCATTGAAACATCAAGAGTCTGTTCTTTTTGTAGGTAAATTAAGTAGGTAAAAAAATAAGTAAGTTGAAGTAGGTTAAAATAGGTTGAGGTGGGTTGATGTAGGTTGAAGTGGGTTAAAATTGGTATATTTTTTATGTGGTAGGTTGAAGTGAATTAAAATAATGAGAATGTAATTAATGTGTAATAATTTATGAAGTTATCGAAATTTTGTGAAATTTGTTTATTTTTTTTTATTTTTTATTTTTCATTTTTCATTTTTTATTATTTTTATTATTTTTATTTTTTTTATTTTTATTTTTTATTTTCTTATTTTCTCATTTCTTATTTCTTATTTCTTATTTATTATTATTTTTTTATTTTTTATTTTTATTTTTTATTTTTTATTTTTTTGAAATTTTTTGTAGCTTTTGTTTGGCATAAAACTAAAAAGATAAAAAATTAAAAAATTAATACAGAAATACAAAAATAAAAAATAACAAAATAAAAAAATAAAAATGAAATATAAAAATAAAAATAAAAATAAAAAATCTAAAATTAAAAAATTAAAAAATTGAAAAAATAAAAATAAAAATTAAATACAAAAAATAAAAAATAAAATTAAAAAATTAAAATTTAAAAATTAAAATTTAAAAATTAAAATTTAAAATTTAAAATTTAAAAATTAAAATTTAAAATTTAAAAATTTGAAAATTTAAAAATAAAAAACTAAAAAAATAGAAAAATATAAAAATAAAACAATTCCAAAGTACGATAATTTACAAAAAAGTAGTACAGTGAACTTTTTGGTACAAGAATGATTAAATCTCACATGATACTTTACAAATTATTAAAATTATGAAGGGGTGCATTGAAGTTGATTGAAATGGATTGAAGTAGGTTGAGGTAGGTTGAAGTGGGTTGAGGTAGGTTGATATTTTTTTCAAGTGGGTTGAAGTAGGTTGAAATAAATTGAAATTGGTTGAAATAGATTAAAATTGGTAAATTGTAATTGACCCACGAAAAAAAGAAACTCCTAATATCTTTACTAGCACATAGTTGTTTTACTGGGCACATAATTGTTGAATGCAGTTCTCTAATAAACATCAAGAATCTCCCAATGCTTACTTCTCTAATACAATATCAATACTTATTCCTCTCAAAAATGGAAAAGATTTTTTAACGTTAAGTAATAAGAAGTAACATTGTTTGACCAATTATATTATTTTAGAACTTGAAAAGATCAAAAATACTAATAAGTACTCTCAAAAATACCATATAAGAAACTTGCATACTTATCAAAGACAGACTAATCTTCAATATCTCTGATTTTAAATTTAAATATAAAATAACATGCACGTCAATGAGCTTGTCCTTTTCAACTAACAGGAAGACGCTAGAACTTCATTGTTGTTGCCCTAGTGGGAAAAAAGGGTGTGGGCTTTTCGTCATCCTAGAGTGAGAATGAGCAGGGAAAAAAAGGGAGAAAAAGAGTGGAAAAATCTTCACCAGAGAACTGGCAAGAAATGGGGAAAAAACCCCGGGAACCCAATCTTGCTCCGCCACCGGTCTAAAACCCCCTACTTTTGCTTAAGCCTCTTTTTTTCCAGGTCTTTACAATAAATACGCAAGATCACTTGCAAAAACTTCATCCTAAGAGAAAATACATCAGATCCTACGTCCTACTCAGTGCTGATAATAGATGAAAATCCCCCCCTCCCCCCCAAAAAAACCCACTTCAGAATCATTCGGAGGAAAAAAAGAAACAAAAAATGGCCCCTTTGAACTAATTATGAATTATGACTAATGAAGAATTAGTCTTCGATACTTCTTAGCTTCAGGAGAAGAATCACCCCAATTACCACCTGCAAAATATGCCCTTTTTCTGTTGAATGCCCCACAATTGGAAGCAGTAGGATTGATATTAACTTCCGGCGAACTGATTGCCGGAATACTCACCGGAGGAATCTCAAAGGCCTCCAATGGCGGAGGTGGGTGTCTCCACTGAGGCAGAGGCCCTGCTAAAAGCAGAGTCTGAAGAAGTGGGCCCGCCTTCATCACTGCTTCCAGCAGCTTTCCCTTCTCCGGCAATGGTTTCTTGCGGGAGATCAGCCGGAGGGCATTTTCCGGCAAGCCCGCCGGCGAGGTTGAGAAAACAGAGTCATTTGCTGGAGAAGAGATTATGCTCTCTTCTGAATCTGATGAGGAGAACCCATTGCTGGATTCGATCCCCTTTTTGATGGGCTCTTCTTCGAATTCAATGCTTGAGACTCCTGAGTGAATTTTTTGATGGGATTGTTTTTGGTGTTTTGGCTGGAGGATGAGGTTTTCAAGGAAGAGGGATTGACATTTTTCTAGGGCTTCATCTCTCTCAGTGACAGCTTTGTTGAGCAATTCTTTGAGATGGGTTAGTTGTTCTTCCCTTTTTCTTATCTCTTGTTGAGCTGTTAATCTCGTCGTTTCTAGCTCCATAGTTGTGTACAAAAGCGATTGCCTTAGCTCTTCCATGCTCTGCAAAACAACTTCCCTAAAATATTATCACCACTCTCTAAATAGAACCTTGTAATTAGACATGTCAATATGGGAAAGAGCCACTTTCATTTAGACTGGAAATATGTAGAACTTTAGAAAAAAATGACGATTCTATCACATGAGTACATACTTTTTGATTTTTAGACGCGGAAAGGAATATTTTTGGGTGTCGTCTCGTAGGAAATTCAACAATTAATAACTTATATTCACATGCGTAAGTTCAAGTTAGATAGGAGTCGTTCCTTATGTCCTCATTTAGACAAAAAGCTAAAACAAGCAAAGATAGTACTTTGAAAAAAACGAGCAAAGTAGAAGAATGTGATACCTTGCCTTGACAGCAGTAAGGCCAGCTGAGAAGAGGGCTTCTTTGGGCCTCCATTTGTTTCCCTTTTTTTTTCCACCAAGTGACAAGGTAGAAGTGCCTGAAGAATGAGAGAGAAATTGGGGTCAAGAGAGCTAAGAAAATGGAATGATTAAGTGAGGCGGGTTTAATTTAGTTGTAGAGATGGGTTCTTGTACCACTTCAATTTATAGGGGATGTTGGGGGGAGCTGTTTGGCCCCTACCTTTTCATTTTCTTAGCTACAGGGAAAGTTGGGGAAATTTTTTTTGGTAGTAGAGGGGTTTGGTTTGGACTATAACTAAAGAAGCCAAAAGCGGCTTAGTCCTATGTTTAGAAGACAAAAGGAGTCAGTATTTTGTTTGCACTCTAGAGGGAGGGAGACTAGAGAGAGAAAGAGCGAGCTCAGCGGCAAAAGCGGGGAGTTGGGATATGAGTGTCTCATTCATTCTGGTATTTTTTCGCTTCTTGTCTTGCACTGTGGGTAACACCCACTCCTAGTGTATACGCTACTTATCACTGACTAATAACTAAGCAAGCAATGGTGGTCGTTTTATTACACAGTTTGATTTCGACGTTCAATTTCGAAGTCTAAAGTGCTGCACTGCTCCAGTAACTACCGTACCTAGTAACTACCCTGATTTGCTTTTGATTATGATTAGGAAATGATCAAAATCTCTTTTTATAACTCATATATATTCTTTTCAAGTGTAATCTATTATATCAAATAAACAAGTACACAATGCGGTTATACTTTAGCTGGCCAATGTTTACAAAAGATGCAGTTGCCTCAAGGGCGCAATTTGCCACAAAAGAATGCTACAAATTTACAAGTGGGCGATAATATATTAAAAATTAAATTTCAAGGTATAATGATTTATTTCAACATTTTATATTTATTCTTGTCAGAGCATGTTCATTGTAAATGTGATATAGATTTTTATTAATAAACACTCGTTTCCTATAAACAAAATTCCATTTTCATATGATAGAAAGACTTTGGTAAATAGAAATATCAGTTAAAGAAAAGTTCAGCAAACAAAAATAGAAGAAGAAAATCTTGTGGTTGGTGGATTCAAAATTCTAACATATTGGAATCTTGCCCAAATGCAGAATATTGATGCAGAGCAAGAGCCCAAATCCCTTTCTTAAGTTAGTTAAGTTTATAATTAACTTGTTAGTGGTGGACTATATCAAATAAAGTTTCTAGTGCAAGCGGTTCAGAATTTTCAATTTGTATGTTAACTTTGAGCCACTATTTGAATGACCAAATAAGTTTCAAAATTAGTGTTTTAACAATGATTGGATAGCCTTGGATCGATGCTATTTTTCTGACAAGATATGAAGCATCTCTAGATGCCAGGTATATCTGAAACTGTGAGGCAAAAGTTGGGGAAAGGTCACTGCAGGACTGGATATGTACAACTTTGATTTTGAGCTTAATTGGGTCATCAAATGGGTGATTAAGGGGTTAGCTTTCATGGGAAGCTAGTGTACACTTCTAGAAATTATCTTTTTGAATATCTCCGCTAAATTCTTCCATCTGAGATGATGGTAGCAACAAATAAGTACAAGTGCAGTACAATTCCAATCTTACATTTGGACAACTCATCACTAGCATAAAAGTCTGAACTTTCAGTTTTCATGTGTTTAAATTATTGTTTGAATGTTATTGGTTAGAGTGGATGCTTGAATCCTATTGGTCCATATTAACCCATAAGTGCTTAATGTCTATTAGCTTATTTTTCGTGACTTGGGGAAGGGAGCATCAATTTTTGCGGCTATGAATTAACCTATTTATAGTCATTTGTAGATAGAATTGATTCGATAAGTAATGAATGAAAACTAGAATGTTTTCTTATCCCACAAAGAAAATCTCTCTCTTTATTTCAAATACTTGTGTATTTGGATGATGATTGAGTGGATCCTTTAAATTAATTCTTGAATATGTGCTTTTGAGAAATAATTGGTTGCTTGCTAGGCTAAGTGGTGGCTTGAGCCTTTATGCTAGTCATATACATTTTTATTAGCTTTTCTCCCGCATTCAAAATCCACAAAAATTCATTAATTTCCCTTTGTTACTCAAGATTTAGTTTGGTTCAAGCGCTTTTATTTGTTGTGATGACTAATGATTGTTGATGTTTGATCACTCTTATGATTAAGGGTCTCTATTCTTTATCAAATTGGTATAAGAGCTTCCATTATGCGTCAGGTTGGTATCAGAAGCAAAATGTCCCATTCTTGGTTGATTTCTATATGAAAACTTTCTCATCTTAGACCCAAAAATTGATACTTTGATCCTCCCAAAAACCTCACTTTCTTCTTGCCTTGCTTATTCATTTTGTCCACAAGGAACTCCAAAAAATAGTCTAAACACAACCATAAACTCCATAAGGAAAGCCTTACAAACAAACTGGACAATCCGATTGGCCAAAGCAGACTATGGTTTGTCTATAGCCACCTCCATGGACCACAGCGGATTGTTTCTTTAACCCCTCCTCTTCCAAAGAGGACTATGACCCCTCCGTGGTCATCCTCAAGCTTTGTGGTTCTCTAGTTCTTGTTTTAAACCTTCATTTCTACTGTTTCCCCCAAACCCTTTTCGCCTTTTTCTTCCCTATACCATGGAACTTAAGGTCATACTTGAACTTTAAGATCAAGTAAGGAAGTTTAAAAAAATAAACAACACAAGTGAAGAAGGCCATGAAAGAACCTTCTTGCTTTGATGGTAATAGTTTGGGTCTTACTATTTATTTGAGATGGCCTTAAATATTTGAAGATTATTTTGAGGCAAAAGGATGTTTTGCTGAAGAGAGTTTCATAATAGCTAATAAAAAATGCTAAGATTATGTCCAATATTGGTTTAAATGCCTTTGGAGGGAGACTTCCAGGCAAACCTAGAATCAACACGTAAAGTTGGATCAAGTCATGCATGGATCTAAGATTCAACTTATATCTAACTCTTTGAAGACGATTGATGGAGGAACCCTTTGTTGCTTAAGAGAAGATCAGATTCAAGAAAAAGAAGAGCCTTCTTTGGCTCGAGAGGAGACAAATGAAGAAAATGGGATCATTTTGGATCTTGAAGAGAAAGAAGTTGAATCAAAGTCTATTTTAGATGATGTACTACTTATTGTTTCTAATGAATGTCATATTTGCATAGGATTTCATGAGTGTTTGGGAGTCATTTTAGGGCATTAGTGTACTTATGTGTATGATTTATGCCCTTATTTCTACTATTACGGTTGGTTTTGCTTATTTGAGAAGTGTTTGCAGAATTTGATCTTGTGAACCCAAAGCATGATGATAGAATGATGATCTTGAGGTCTTATGGATTAAGGAAGGTAGCAAAAATGACCCAAAGACACTTAACATCGACAAATTGTGGCCAGAACCACGGTTTAGGGAGATCCACAAGAAGCAGCATAATAAACAAGGGAGAACCAGCGTGACCAGAGCACACCACGGTCTTATCGTCGTGGTGTCCACGGTCCGTGGTGATCTCTGTCTTCCCTGGTTGGCTTGATTTCTTCACGGTTGTTTGACTCTTGTCGTTTTTTACGTTTGCAGCCTTCATTTATGCCATAAAATGCCAATTTTGACTGCTTCCTTGGCAACTCCATATCCATTCCACCATCTAGATAGGAATTAGACTCCATTTTTAAGTGACTGAGAGCAAGTAGAAGGGGGAGATTCGCGACAAAGCGTGATCGGGTTTGCGATCGACGGATTTAAGCACACGTTCGGGCTGAACAATTCTTTCCCTTCTCTCCTCTTTTCCCCATTGGATTACTTCTTTCTAGATTGATATATTAGATTATGTAACTCATGTTAATTTGTAGTTTTAAATCTTGAGATTGATGTTGAACTTAAGATTGTCAGTGTTCTTCAATTGATTGTTTGGTGTGCTTTTGAATTGTTGGGTTCATTTTATCAAATCTGGAATTTGAATTGCTTGTAACAAGTTTGATCACCTTTTTTTCTTGCATTAGATATTGGGTGAAGTACTGAAATGTGAAATATGATGTTAGAATCACTATATTTGACTTAATTGTGTGATGTCTTGATAAAGAATTACCGATCGAGAGACCTAAAATGATAATTCTATGCCTAACAAACCTAAACTAATCAAGAATTCATGAGAATTGATGACTGATTTGATTTAGGTATTTCGGTATGTCTCGAAAGAGGGTTGTGATACCTTGATTATCGATCTTGAAGTTTCCTAATTAAAAAGTAAGTGGTTGATCTATTCTTGAACCGAGTAATTGATTGATTGACTTAATTCCTTGAATATTTATTCATTAGATTAGATAACCATTTACTTTAATTTCAATCTCGAATTTTAACTTGCTTAGCTTATCTAGAAGGAACATAGCTCGGTAGCTTGACCTAGTCTTTGTAGGATTGACTTTGATTTGTTACAACGTCACCGTATATTTGCGGCCTTATCAAAGTTTTAGCGCTGTTACCAGGGACTAGTGTTAAATGTTGGGTTTTGTCGATAGGTTCCACTAAGTATTTTGTTTTTGTTTGAAAATAAAAACCAAAAGAAATTTAAAATTAAAAAAAGATAAAAAAATTTTTGAGAAAAAAAACAATGGAATTTTCATTTCTCCCAATTTGACCATGAATTATTTTGGAGGTATTTTAAGTGACTAAATATATTTCTTGCTCAATGTGGCTATTGTGTGGGTAATGGGAAATTTTGGGCATTGTTGATAAGGATGTGAATAGTGAAACATGTACTTTTTTAGAGTATTGGGGTTTTCTTGATAAAAGTCTTGATGAGGCATGGTATTTACTTGAGTGGATTGCTTGAGATTTATTTGACTTTGAGAAGGCTAGTCTTGTTTCGGGATATTCACGTCTTGATCCATGTACATTCTATGCTAGATCTTATTGTCCCCCTTCTTTGTGTGACTTGTATAATTCTTCTGACCATGCTATAAATTTGTGTCCTTATTATGCATGTTATGCTCAACCTGACTTTACATCACCTGGGGACAATATTGATGTTGTTCTGACCTTACCTGATTTATCCTTTTGGGGTTGTTGCTAGGTTGTTGTTGATACATGTTTTAAGTCGCAAAATACTTTAGATGTGTTGCATGTTCTAGTTAAGACTCCTCTGGGGGGTCTTGTGTGTGATGTGTTTATGCATGAGGTGTCTCTTAGTCTTAGCTTTAATGATAGTGTTTTTGTCCCAATCTCCTTGATCATTCTCATACTTTCCCTCTTTATTCATTACCCTCTGTCGCAGGGGAAAAGTTTTAATATTTATAAACCCCAAGTGCAAGGTGTATCGTTGAGTACTTGGGGTGTCGTCCGCAAGGAATTGTGTTTCCAACTACCAAGGCTAACTAAAGCATTTCGAGTTAGGTGAAATCAAAGGAAAACAAAGGGTAATCTAAACTACGCTGACAAACATAGAAAAAGCGACTTGGAGTTGTGATTTGACTAATGAATGAACCAACTAATCGAAACGAGTCTTAACCTACCCAAACTACATCATGAACTAGAGATGATCGGTTGCACCATCAAAGACCACTCAAGCCCTCTCTCAAGGGCCATGAGCTAGTCTAATTAGGCTAACCACCTATTTTCATGGGGTT
>NCQV01086344.1:19136-30441 GCA_002740545.1 Lophocereus schottii
ACTCAACTTATTTCGGGCCAATTTGAAGCCCAACAAGTTTGCATCATTAACTTAGCTAATAACCATGATTTAAGCTTAACCTTGGTTAGTAAAAAGCTACTTTTGGAGGTATAAATTCAACCAAGTTGTTCATAAGTCAAAAAAATACAACCAGGATTCAACCCACATCTCACTCCTATCTCTCTCTAGCCATGGCCAGCCCCCACTGCCTGTTGCTTCTGATTCTTGGTATTTTTCGGCCAACTTGGCTACCTCCAACCACCCCCCGACACCCTAGGACCCCTAAGCTTGTTTCTTTGGATTTTTTCTTTTGATTCTTGTTTTTGTTGATTTGAGTTTAATCATGCTCTTTGGATGGAAACAAGAGTTATTTTGATGTTTTTAATGGTTGATTGAGTTTGGAGCATGTTAGCAGTTATTCATGATCATGCAAACTTCAGGTTGGAATTATGTTTTTCTTAGATTGTTTGTATTTGATTTAGTGGTTTTAATCTCCAATAATATTTATAAGGGTATTTTTTGGTGATTTTGGGATGAGATAAAGAAGAGGTAAGTTGGTTACAAGCTAGGGTTTTGGCAAGTAATGCATGGTTTGAAATATTTTTGTCATTTTTTTTTTGTGAATATTTGATTGAGAAATGAATCTTTGATGTATAACAGCCCACAACCACCCGCCATCGAGGTATTGTCCGCTTTGGGCTACACAGCTCACACCAGGACACGCTCATCCAACTCCCCTCATGATTTTGTCCTCAAAAGGCGCCTCGATGGGTTGAGGTTTCCCCACGCTTATAAGGCATGGTTCGTTCTCTTCAACTCCTGATGTGGGATACCGGGTCGTGTTACATGCCACAGCCTTTCCTTGGGAAAGACTGTTAAGGCAACTTACTTAACCAATTTGAAACATAATCTATTGGGACTTAACAATCAAAACTTAAGAAAACTTACATAGCATATGTGCCGCAATTACAGAACTAGGCTTTGGACTTAACCTTAGGCTAGGAGAGGTAGTATTTTCTTAATGTCTGGAGCGAAACGGACATAGTTTCCTCTGAAAACTGACCATTTTCCCAGGCCTAAGCCTTACATTAAGATCCCTAAATTGCATAAAAGTATAAAAGAACACCAAAAACTCAACGGCTACATGCCGGAGTCCACAACTCTATGGGCCACACGCTCGGAGTATGCAGAGCCTTTCTAATGTCCATAAACCTTACAAAAATGATTAATTACATGACCTTACAATCATAATCGACATTACATAACGATATCATAAACACAACAATATAGTCCAAGCAAGTCTACTCTGGGTGCTCCATGCACCAGTCACATACCTGTGGATCTGGGAAAAGGGGGAAAAGTAATGGGAATGAGCAACCACCGCTCAGTGAGTAAATCCTCTCTCCCAAAACATACTTAAAATACATATTAACTTACGAAAGCCTTTCGTAATTCATTTTAGTTGAAGAGCTTTCACATAATATATGATATTCGAACTATAAATCGAGCGAAGGAATAGTCATACCCAGAAGCTTAACTTTTAAAGAAACCGTAATACATTAAATTAACATAATAAAGTTACGTAAACCCAGAAACATAGCATAAAAGGGGTTTTACACATAAGTTTCACTTACCGAAAATCATACATAGTAACTTATTCACGTAAATAAGGAGACTAGACTCCTAGAGGTACTTTGTTACTACCATCCCGAGTCTGCCAAACTCGAGCGCCAACTTAGGCCTATCCTGACAGACATCATACTATGCTGAGACATAATTTTCATACTTGACTTCAGGCGGGAATCAAACCATCATCCCTGAATCTATCATAACATAACTTATGTGATACCAGGCGAGAACTAAGCCACCATCTCTGGGTCTCAAACTTAAACTTAAAGTTTCTAGAGTAGCTCCTCCATGTATACATAACATAACATAATCATTTGTACACATACATACTTATACTTATTCATATATATGTCTTAGGAACTTATAACATTCATACACTTACATACTTAATAAACAAACATGCTTAAACTTGTTCATATATATATATATATATATATATATATATATATATACACATATATTTTGAACTCATAACATCAAAACATAATCCTCTTGCAACTTTAGCTTTTAGGAAAACAACAAGAAAAGCCTCTTAAAAATTCATGGTGAGTCTACTAACTCACGATTCAAAATTTGGGTAGTTAACCAGCATGTACTCCAAAGCTAGGATTCGTAAACAATCACCTTCAGTTGCCTTTTTTACGCTCATTTCAATCTTTCAAACGCAAAAGGATGAACATGATACAAGCCAGGTTTGCTAACTCATAAATCAACTTCGTGAATAGCTTAAAAGCTTTTCATAATCATAATAAATTTACTAACATGTAAACTAACTTCGCAAAATACTTTTACCAATTTGTAAAACGACTTTGATTCTAACTTAAAAGCTTCGTATAAACGTAATTAGTTTGCTAAATCGTAAAACGATTTCGTTTTCAAATTAAAAGCTTCTTAATAACATAATACGTTTGTTAGTTTGTAAAACATCTTCGTTTCCAACTTACAAGCTTCTTATAAATAAAATAAGATTTCTTAACACATAAATTGGCTTCATAAATAACCTAAAGACTGCTTATAACGTAAATTATATACTAAATCGTAAAACGACATAGTTTCTAACTTAAATGCTTCGTGTAAATGTAAAATGGCTGCTAACTCATAAAACGACTTCGCTTTTTAGCTAAAAAGCATCTTTCAAACGTAATATGTCTGCTAAATCGTAAATCGAAACTCGTTTGAGACATAACGTGTTTAGTTAACGCTTAATTCAAAAAAAGTTCGAAATCGAAACCTGTTTAAAACTTATATACTTAGTTAGCAATAAATGCAAGCTAGATTTGTTTGGAAATTCCATTTTAAAACTCAAGATGGGTGTAAGGATAAACTAAAGGCTTAAATGTTTCCAAACTTGCTACCATTCAAAAACTTAAAGCACTTGGGTCGTTTATGAGGCAAACATCCCTTCATAAATTTTCTATGTAAATGCTTCTTGAAACGTAACGGTTTTACCAGCTCTTGACTCGAAACTTCATAAAGACTCACTTTTGACCAAAATCTACCTTGAGGCCAACTTATGAAGTAGTGTGTTTTCAAACGCATTAACTCTAGGCTAGGCAACCCAAGTTTGTTCGAATAAAATAGTTAGTATTTGCAAACTTCTTAAAACCAGGCTTCAATGTACACCAAAACAATAAAGACTTCTTTTACTTTTAAACCACCCTCTTGTATCCCAAATGATCTTCAATGCAAGCTGGTTTGATATGACAATCGAAAGCAACTTTAGAGAGTTATATGCAGTTCTAAATCATGGAAGCCACCATTTTAAAACACCAGGCAACCTTTCATGAATAGATTGGTTCTGCCTTGGCATAACATAAGCTTAATTCATTTGTTTGTCCACACATACAATCGAATTTATACAGTAACAATCAAATCTACCAACTCAGTAAACGGATTTATGAAGTGATGTTTGCCTCAAAAACGAGCCACGTGCTTTAAGTTTTTGAATGATATGATTATGCAGTGAAATTGAGTATGGTGGCTTTGTATGGTCATGGGAACGACCAAAGTTTTTTTGTATAATTTCAAGGATTGATTTTAGATGAGGATTTGTGTGAAAAGAGAGGAAAAAGCAATGATAGTGGGGGCTGAGAAATGAAGAAAAACAGGGGACGCTTTGCCAATAAACTGGTAATGATGGGCCCAGCCAAAAACTATGATTTCTAGTGGGTAGATAGATCAGTGTGTTAGCTTTCAAATGGCATTTGAATCGCCTTAATCCAAAGTTTGTGGAAAAGGTTATGGCCATTTTCCTAGAACTGCGCAGGTTCGACTAAAACTAGTACACTTGTGTTCTAACCACATTTTGGGAATCCTATTCTGGGAATCTTCTTTTAGTTTGAATGAAAGTTTTTCAGGACTTCATAATCTTTCTATATTGAGGGATTAGGCCTCGAGCAAAGGTCAGCAGATTAGGTTATAAGTCATTTATTTTGGCCCCTATTTCATCCATTTTCTTTTACTAAAGTTTAAGCTATGAAAATAAATATATTTGCTAACTATATGTTCCTATAACAATATTTTTGTACAGAATCAGGGCCTAATATGTCATTTCCTCGCCTTTTGTGCATAATCATACTTAGTGAAATTTCATTAAAAGTCTCAAGTACGCTCATTGCCCGTATCTTTAGAAATCAGCACGTATTTATCAAAATTAAATGTTTTGGTGAGTAAATCAATGAATCCGTTTAATCGGTGCTTTATCACATAATTAGAGACCCCATCGGTAATCAGTTACTGCACTTTTCCCTTCACTTACCCGCGCAGTTTTAGGTCTGGTCTGCCGATTGGCTTGGCAGGTATACACCTATCTACATATCATAACAGTTACTATGGGTTCACTATCAGATAATAATTGATAAAGCAGTTTTATATTTATCTCATTCCCTATTTTAAATTGAAATGAATTGCAATGTGGGCCCAACAAGTTCTTCCATGAGCATTTAACAATACAGGAATGCATGTACTGAGTTTCGGCTCATAGTTTGAAATGTTTTAATATTTTGTTATTGGAAAATGTTTAGTGAATCGCCTTTGAGCTGGCAGGCCGACCGAAGGTGATAAGTGAGCAAGGAAGTCTGAATGGAACTATGGTGTGTGTATTAGTGTTAAGATACTTTTAGCACTGTATTAAGAAATATTTTGATGTTGGAACTATATACCCTATAAGAGTTGCTGTATTTTGGTGTAACCCTTGAGATAGTTGAATGCTTAATGATAGAAATGTTAATATATGGTTTTGATGGGTTGTGTTTATCCGAATGCCTTGTGATATAAATGTTGTTTAATGTTGCTATATTTATTGCTTACAAGCAAAACCTTGTCCTTTTTGGATGGTGGTAATGCCATGATCATTTGGAATATTACTTCTAATTTGTGAAACTACAGAAGTAACGCAAACGGTGAATTATGTACATTTGGACTGTTACAGATTTGGTATCAGATCCAGATTTTGATTTTCCTGATGGGATACAGAGTATGGAGCTTAGACATAGGAGGGTGAGAAAAGTTATTAGTAAGGAATATCGTATACTATTAGAAATTTATGATATTAGAAATATACTTGTGATATTAGAAATGCATATTGTTTATCTTCTACATGCCCTTCATTTGTATTTTCCTTGCTAGATGGATCCTTATGCTGTTAATATGATGTTGGTATGTCTATGGCAGCCCACATTTCACTATTGCATGCTAGCATGATAGCTCATGTATAGGACCCTTTCTCCGAGTTTCACAGCATGATGATCCGTGCATTCAGATTGCTATGGCCCTTACCCATGGTTGATCCGTGGGTAGAGTTTAGGCTCCATTATCATCATTTCGTGATGACAGGGAACTTAGGTTGGGACGGACCTAGGTTCCAGGTCTAGGGGGCTTGTACTGCCATCACTTCGGAGTTAATGTTACGAGAGGAGTTCGAGCAGAGAGGGATTACTATAGAGACTCTTCAACACGTTTTTCCTTTACACCAGGCACATCCCCTGCTTGCACCACCTACACTAGCACAGGAACCACCTTCTCCGCCTATACCGAGTACTCCACAAATGCTTGACAACCATGAGAGGCTTATGTGGTGGTGGATCTCCCTGATATACCATAGGTCGTGGTAGTTAGTTCTAACGACGAGCCTATGGAGGGTTTCGAGGGCCATCTAGAGGAAGAGGATGATCAAGAGAAGGATCAGGAGATTGATGAGGTAGTAGAGGAGCAGCAGATGGATCAGGAGGTTGAAGAGGATGTGGGAGAGCAACAGGTCGATTAGGAGATCGACGAGGTAGAGTTTGGAGCATCTGACAGCAGCTACGACTCAGGCGAGGAGCGGGGGGATGAGTCCGACCCAGATTACAATCCGTCTAGGGATCGTCAGGTTTTTTCAAGATGTTGTCTTGAGAAGGTTACATTTTGAGCACTGCATGCATATACTATGGTCGGATTGGATATTTACATTTTGTGTAGCATATGGCATTGTATATAGTTAGTTATATCCTTCCGATCGTGATGACATGGTCTGTTTCTTTTATGGGCTTGTGACGGACTTAGGGACTGGGGGCCTAGTTAGTGTTTTAGGTGGGACTCAGAGCTGATTTTGCTTAGTCAGCTAGATGTGTTATATTTTATTGGTTATGTATATAAACAGACGGCAATGTATGAAGCTTTTGGGTTTTGTTTTAAATACTATTTGAGTCATATTAAATGCATTTATTAGGCATGCTTATCTTATGTGTTTGGGCATTATAGTGATTGAATTATTTCATTTAATGTATGTTCAGAATGTCTAAGTTAGTACAAAATGATGCGGAGATTCATATAGAGGATAACTCGGATCATGGCTAGGGATTGGGTGATCAAGCCTCACATCATGTGTCACCAAATTTTGGCCAAATGCCACCAATTCTCTCTGAGTTAGTTAACAACATTGGGGATCCAAACTACTGGCCGGCCTTAGTAGTGTATGATGGAAATTATGATTTAGTAGTATTGGAGGAATGGATAAGGGGAATGGAGAAAATCTTTGTAGTGGCAGAAGTTCCAGAAGAAAAGAAAGTAAACATTGGCATGTATTATTTTTCTGGTGAAATTGATATTTAGTGGAACATTGTTAAGGGTAGGCTCATAGGGCCTGAAGTCACCTGGATTAAATTTCCAATTGAGTTGAGGGAAAAATTTTATCCAATCATGGTCCAAAGGCAAAAGGAGAAAGAGTTTATGGAGATGAAGATGAGTAGCAACATGACTATAATGCAGTATGCCAGTAAGTTCATAGAATTATCCAAGTTTGTCCTTAAATTTATGTCATCTGAAAGGTTGAACATGAGAACGTTTGAAGAGGGTTTGGCCTTCTACATTTGAAATCAGTTAGTTGGGCAACCAATCTTGACTTACCAAGAGCTATATGAGTGAGCCGCTGAGGTGGAGCGAGTGAAGATAAAGTTAAGGGCCCCAAACCCGATCAACCAAAATAGAAAAGGGCTTGAGCAAGGAACTCCGACTGAGAGTGTGAACCAGAAGAGACCTTCTTTCGCTCCTCCTAAGAGTCGTCCTGTAGGCTCAACAGAGCCTTTTCGGAAATGCAAAAGAACAAATCAAACCACCCCTAAATACCAAGTAGGCACCAACAACTGTATGTAGTGTGGAAGCCCTAAACTCCTTATTGCTGCATGCCCCCAAAGGTTGAAGGCTGTAGATAAGGGTGCAGCAAATCCCTAGGCCCCACCCTGCTAAGGAGCCTTACCACCAAGGCCTGTAGGACTAGGATGGGTATATGTAATGAGAAAGACAGAAGCTGCCACCTCCGGCACAGTAGTCACTAGAACTCTCTTTTTAAATTCAAAGCCATTTTGTGTGTTATTTGATTTGGGTGCTACTCATTCATTTATACCCACCTAATCTGCCATGTAATTGAAGCTGGAGGATAGGAGGACTGAAAGCAATTATAGGATCAAGCTACCCAATGATTCTGTGATTGACTGCCCCATCTCCTATAAATTTGTTCCTATTACCATTGAGGGAACCACCTTCCCTGTGGATTTGATTCAATTTAATTTGTCTGATTTTGAGAATGAATTGGTTACACACTTACGGAGCTAAGATTGACTACGAAGATCTGTAACACCCCCAACCCCTAGAGTCAGGAGCGTTACATTTTCTTACTTCTTACTTAATTATTAGGGTGAAACGGACAGAATTTTGCCTATAAAATGATCATTTCCCACGCTAAAAGCCTTACAACAAATCCCTGCATGGAATGGAAACATATAAAACTTCTAGAACAAGCTCAACGGCTACACACCGGAGTCCACAACTGTAGGGGACACTCGCCTGCACCACGCCAACCATAAAGTTCATTAATAGCGAAGAAAATCAAATATACAATTCAACGGTTTACACAACCGGAGTACTAGGGCTTAAATCCCAAAACACAGCTAATTTCAACTAAAGACATCTAACCAATCATATGGTTGGTTCACACAGCCATACAGAGTGACTCATAAACAATATGCATTATATGAGCAAGAAAACTTAGTTTACAACATTTACAAACTAGGAATACGTTACATTACATTGTTAAACACATGAACCTACTTCTATATGGCACACATGACTCTTTTTCAAGCAGGGGTAATCTCCAACTCAGCGTAAGTAGCTTGACTTCCACCTGTCGTAATAGAAGCCTGGGGAAAAAGGGGAAAGAGTAATGGGATGAGCAACCACACACTCAATGAGAATTTCCCTACTCCTTAAAACCCAAAACAGTTGAAGGCAATAATACTAATAATAGCCACATATCACGCATTCATACTTTACTATTATATTAGGCAATCATAGTTCCCAAGGAAAGATCACCCTCCTTAAACATCATTCCAACCACCCAACTCCATCCTAGGCCCTCAATGACCAAACTTCCCGACTAGCAGGTATTCAGGCATATAAACAAGTATGTAACAAGGGCTGGATACAATGGCCTTCAAACTCACTTTTGAAAACATAGTGACTCTCGATAAATACCAAGAATGGTTTATAATCCACATAAACTCCTTTAAAGCTTATAATTCTGTGTAAAAGTTCTCAAAATATCTAAACTGGTAAGAAAGACTTGTCAAGAACATACTTTCATAGAATATGCACATTGAAATGAATAATGCAACATCTAAAACTTCATTTGACTATACTTGGAAATCCTTTCATAAAACATGAACAAGAGGTGCACATTTAAAAGCTTTCTTTCTTTTCTCAAAAAAACTTTACTCAGCCTCCTGAGGCTCGTATTCTTTAAAAGAGACTCCTTTTCTCACTTATTAGAAACTTACTCATAGTATAAAAACATCTTGTTGTGCTGGCTAGGGAGGTCAACACCACCCTTAAGTGAGATCGTCACTCGTTATCTACGTTATCCCAGGGTATACATACTTATCTTTGGCCAAAACGGGTCTTAGTAGAGCAACTCGAACCTCGATATTGTCCTTTATGGGGCAACAACTCATACTAGGATAATCATATTCTGAGTCCAGTCCCCCTGAAGGTTTTCTTACACGTCACAAGTCATAACTTATCTGGCGAACAGCTCACACCAAGATAATTCATATCTTGAGCCCAGTTCCCAAGAACAGCTCACACCAAGATAGTTCATATCTTGAGTCTAGTCCCTAACATTTCTTTAGGGAGAAATAGCTCACGCCATCTTTGCGTCCAGTTTTCAGGAACAGCTCACACCAAGATAACTCATATCTTGAGTCCAATTCCTACCCTCTGGCCAGTTGCCTAGCACTTTCTTAACCTTTAAGATCGTATTTCATTTCTCTTTTTCAAATGCTTACTTTGCTGAAAACTTACTTTTTAACAAATGACTACAATCTTTCTAAATGCTTGTAGCTCATTTTGTTACTTCTTAATTCACCCATTTATCATTTTTAAACTTTAAAACATGATTCAGGCCTAATAAACTGACAAAGCGACAACACTAAGGTGATAATCTGATTATTAATAATTCAATAAACTTCCAAACTATCTAACTATAAATAATCTAATAGTAGTTTCAACATCCAATTAACCCACAATTAACAACGTGTTCGTAATTTCCTCAATTTCAATTCTAGGTTTACCCCAACTGATTTCAATCCTCAACTAACATGCGCTAACTAATTTAGTTAAAATCGTTGAAATTAGTAGTAATTTAGGAGGAAATGAACCCTCACCTCGATTCCAAGCTAGGTGTTCGATCGAAGGCTTGACCGGCTTGACTTTATGGCTCGAACGACTCTAAATTCTTCTGCTCTTGCTCACCCATGCACGAACAGACCCCCCTCGAGCTTAATACACACCCAAACTTCCAAATTTGAACCCTAACACAAACCTAATTTCACTTACTAGCTTGAGATTGAAATGGGGTGTTTGAAGTGCGAATTCTACTCCAATTTATAGAAGATTGAAGCAACTAAGAGCTGAATCGCATGGTCATACCTGGGGTATGGGCTCGGGCCCCAATTCGTCGCCCAGGGCTGTTGTAAGCATGTTTGGTTTGCTCGAAATTCTGCCCAGATTCACGCCCAACGGTGGATACTTGTAGGGGAGGTCGAATGGGTGAGTTTTGCAGGTAGGAGGTGGTGAAAATCTTCTGGCTTTGAGCTTGAAGGTCACGTTAATGGAGGAGGAAAGGAGGGGAAAAAGGCGAGCAGCAGAGAGACAGAGTGTCTGTCGTGGGGGGAATATCGCGTGAGGAATAAGGAGAGGGGGGTGTCTCGCATAAATTACCAAAATGCCCCTCCCTCACTTTATTTTTGTGTCCCAAGCTAATTCACATTCAATGCCGATAGTCTTGTTCATAACCCAAATTCTAAACCCAATTCGATAATATAACGTTTCATCGATTACTTGATACCAAATACAGTCAGGTTTGATTTAATAAACATCGAACTATATCTAAGGCTGGCAACCTAATCATATTCAGGTTATTACTTGAATTAGTACTCGCTAATAACCGTTAATAGCACTTATTAAAAATCATTGAAAGATTTTCAAAACTAATAATAATATTAATAATAATAATCAGTGACAATAATATGCTTTTTAATAAAATTAATGTTCACATAGCCAATTAGAAAATAATTTTTGCTCATATCACTAACAAAATGGGGTTTTTATAACACAAAAAGGCATCACGAACAACTCGATGGAATATAAAGTACGCGGACCTTACAAGATCTTAAGGTTATTTTGATAGATAAAAAAGCGAGAGAAGTATGTTTCTATGGGCAAAGAGAGGAAAAATCTTGCCGCTTGATCTGTGCAGTGAAAGCAAGTAAGCTATTATGTTAGGGGTGTATTGGATATTGGTGTTATGCTATCAACACCTAAACAAAAGAAGAGAAAGCAGAAAATATTCCTGTAGTTTGCGAATTTGAAGATGTTTTTTTCCTGAAGAATTACTAGGACTACCCTCGCAGAGTGAAATTGGTTTTGGAATTGAATTAATCCCTGAGTCCCAACCTATCTCCAAAGCCCCATATCGTATGGCCTCAACTGAGCTTAAGGAACTGAAGATTCAGCTAGATGAGTTGTTGTTGAAGGCCTCTATCAGGTCAAGTGTGTCACCAAGGGGTGCCCCAGTGTTGTTCATAAACAAAAAGGATGGAACCTTAAGGCTATGTTTTGACTACAAGGAGTTGAACAAAATCAC
>NCQV01086371.1:0-14628 GCA_002740545.1 Lophocereus schottii
TGAGAATCGTACTTCATGTACGAACCCTTCTTAAGTAAGAGAGCTTTCTCTGATAACCGTTAGATTAAACAACCAAGTGTTTAGATTAAATCATATTTGTCATTAATAAAAATAAGGGAAAAAATAAAAAATTCCCACCCATTCTCTAGTCGAAGACCATGGAATGACAACTATATTACTAGCAGACCATACTCCATGGAGTCCTTAAGTGACAATTGGGCATATGCTGAACAATGCAACCACATCCATGGCAAACCAATACAATTCCCAACGCCAAGCCGCTCGAATTAAAAGAAAATTCCTATAAATTGAATGTCAATTATGGGCATGGTGAACCCATATCGAAAATTGGGACAAACAAGGTGAAGACAGACGAATTCAAGGGATAGGACCCAAATTCATCGCAGGTAGAAGTTAAGCAGCAGTTCATGTTTGTTGGTTTCCAGAGACAACTCCTATTCCCAGTCCTTTGCAAGAGGTGGGGTAACGGATGCGCAGCAATGGGAGGTTGAACGAGCGGAGAGAGAGAGAGAGAGAGAGAGAGAGACTGTGGCAAAGGCTGAATTTAAACCGCTGATTCTAGATTTGATGACTTAGATTGAAAGTTTTTATTTAATAATAATTTCTCACCTAAAAGGAGGTTCTTGTTTGATCCATTCCCTATACACACACACATATATATGGGGCCTACTCAGACAGGATAAGCTACTCATTGAGATGAGTGGGACGAGCGCATAGGGGTAATGTCTACCTTTAACCCTGAATTGATCAATAAACATAGTATTAATAATCACTGAAACTAAAGCCATTGATCACTAATTAAGATTACATTTAAAAATATATATTATAATTTTTAGTGAAAGTAAAGTTTAAATACATCAAAAATAAAAGCTCTCTTAACTATAATTAAGGATATGGTTCGTGATAAATGAATATATTTATTATGATCTCCATAGATCAATTAATCACCACACATACTTCTAATGATCACTAAAACTGAACCTATTCATCATTACAACTAGATCTATTAATCACTAATCAATATCATAAGTAAAACATACATATTATTAATTTTTGATGAAAATAAAGCTAAACCTACAAAGAAAAAGCTCACCCAATTGCAACTAAGTGCATAATTTATGATCAACAAACATATCAACAATGATCACTAAATATAACCATCACGATTGATATATAAATGTAAGACTTTACTCGCACATCGTTGATATAAATGCCATGTCCAAACTATATAACTCTCATGATTGCTATAAGAAAATCTATTGATCAATAGTTGTGATTATAAGCAAAAGCATATATTATTAACATGATCTATGATGGATATTTTTTGTGATCAATAGTTTTGGTTTCGGTGATCAGTACCTTCAGTTTCGGTGATCATTAATAGTATATTTGGTGATTAATTCTAAGGCATAAACAAACCATGCCTCTATGCCCTCATCCTACTCATCGCACACAAACCTCATCGCATATGAGTAGTCCCAAATATATGTATGTGTGTGTGTGTGTGTGTGTGTATGTATATATATGTATGTATGTATGTATGTATGTATGTATGTACACACACACACACACACGTGTGTGTGTGTGTGTGTGTGTGTTTGTGTATTGTTTATATAAGTTATTTTTTTGATAGAGATATTGATTATATATTTTTGGTTTAATTTCTTTAAAAATATATCTTATATTAAATTATTTCGTACAAAGCACGGGTCCACACTAATAGAAATTGAAGGGGAATTCCCGATGGAGAAGGATTTTTGGTGAGGTCTCATAGTGGAAGAAATACTATCGTGTAGAAATTAGTTGCATAGGATCAAACTTTACTAATTGAATTAGCAAATACTCTCCCAATATATAATAAGCCTTTTGAATCCTTTGATGAGCAAAAATCAAAGAATTTCTTCACATGTTCTAGAAGAATTGAAAAGATGAAGAAGAATGCATGCTTAATTAATCCATAAATACTAAGTTTTAATATATCGGGGAAGTAACTAAAGCAAATTTGACTTAAACACCAACTATTCCTATCCTACTAATGGTTCAGAATAAGAATTAAACAACAACCATTTTTTCCTTCATGATTACAAATTCATTTGAACAAATTATACGAGTACATCATTATTACATGAAAGCTTGTGACTTATGGATTTATAAAAACAAACATGATTGAAGCTGATTTTGGGGGAAATTAATAAAAGTTAAGGGGTAAGATACTAAGATGCAAGTTAGATTTGATGTTTGAAATAGCAAATGAGGAATCCAAAATGGTTGTCAATTCCTCATTTAAAAGTGACTATAATTGCCTTCGAGAGATTAAAAAAATTATAATAAAAAAAGAAAAAAAGAAAGAGACTATTGTTTTCTTTTATGAAATAGAACTGGGACTCTCAAATGAGCATTTGAGATCTTGCTAATGCTTCACAAGAGGATGCTAGAGAATGACCAAGCAGAATGGTGTATTCAGACACATTAACCTATGTTCCGTATGTGAAGTAGCTATTGCGACTTATGATCGTCTCTCTTTTAACTGTCAATTTACCTTTTTGACTGCCCGTTTGATCATATCATGGCCCTCTTCTTAAACTCTTTTCATAGGACTCTAACTTATCTGTGTAACCAATAATCTCCCCTCACACATGAGTCTCTCTCCAAACCATGTCCCAGTCTTCCCCTTCAGCGGATGTCTTTCACTAAGGTGTCGACCCATTATTGAGAGCACACCTACATCCCTATTTTGCAAAGTTCCTCATGGCACTCTAGACTGAGTGTCTACGCCACCTTTCTGTTCCAAGAGTATCAATCGTGCATGTCATATGTTATCTATTCATCCATATTGATTTCCTAGGATACCACCAAAGAGTTCACCCACACCAACAAGCTACACCAACAGCAAACGTGTTCCCATTCGATTAACACTTATGTGTCATTGTACCAAGCTCAACCATACTATACGCCATTCTGTATCTTGTTAACTCAACCGAATGTACCATCGGCCCTGATACCACATGTTGTGGAGAATTCGAGAGGGAGACCAATTAAATCAAGGCTTATGACACAAGCCCAAGTGAATTCCATTCTAAAACCAATCGATAATAGGAGTGCAATGCCCCCATAATTATTCGAGAATAATCTCCATATTTTAACTAATTAAAAAGATTTTTGCGGAAGTGCAGTTATCGAAGCATCATTGTTGCTTGAGCTTGATTAAATGAGATAAAAAAGAAATGCAAACGAAATAGAAAAAGAAACTAACATTTATTTATTCGATGAAAATATTTACAAAAGGGTACCTGGTAAGCCAGTATTTCTAGTGACCAACAGCATAGCTTAAAACATATACAAGATTTAAAAAAAAAAAAAAAAACTTCCAAAGTCTTAAGCTTCCTTCTTCAAAAGTAGCTATAGTTCCTACCTAAAACGAAAAATATGAAAAAGAAATAATGAGATCGAAACTCAGTACACCCAACATCGTGCTGCCATGAATAAATACACCTTATTTAGGCAAACATATGGTAAATTCATTTTATTTTAAATGTGGGAGAGTGAAACAATAAATTAATTTTATATTCTATTATCTGAATGTAACTCGTAACAATAAGGGAGGGTAAAGCCGCCATGACTTTGGAATGAGCTCGATAACAATATCTTTCGGACAAGTCCCAATATATGCGCATACGCTAGGTGGTCAACCCAATTGTTATATATCGGTACTGAGTGTAACAATAATGACAATGAGTCGACTGATTATGTGATACATCACAGTAAAACTTGAGATAAAGTATATATTTCATGTGTGAACTTTGAATATAATGGAACGATAATAGAGGCATGACTATCGAAATGCACCTTTCTTAGCAAATAAAAAACTATTTCTTGGCATCTTGTAGGCGGTGGTTAATGTGAGAGTGTCGGCAAAATTGCTAAAAAGAAGCAAGTTAACCCGCAGAGAGAGAAAATGAGAATAATGGGTTTTGGGGTGGCATTTGCGGCAGTTCTAGTGGCGGCTGCTAGCAATGATTGTATCGAAGAAGCTCATGGAGGGTTGTGGTACCGTCTTCTTACGATTGAAGTCTCTGGCAACTTGTTCTCTGGTGGGAAGAAGCAAACCCGAAAAATAGGGCAGCAAAAAGGTTGAAAGAAGGGGGCTCGTGGTGGCAGACGTCGTTGTTATCTAGATTGAGGTGACTCAAGATGCAGGAAGCCCACAAGGTTTTTAAGAGCCACCGTCCGACGATTGAAATACCGCTGCATCAGTTTCTGGTAAGTAGAAACTTCATCCCAAAAAACGAAGTACCACTCATGGGAAAATAGTAAAAGAGAAAGAAGTTTGGGTATTTTCATAGGTCTAGGGCCATAATCTCACCTTAGCAATGACTGTAGAAGGAGAATAGAAGGTACTCTAGTTATGGGCAGCTCTTCATCCAACTACTTATAGTGGCTCGTTTGAATGGCTTACCTTTCTCCTCTCTTGCCATCAGATGTTTCCAGGAGTTGGCCAAGGGAGATAGAAGATGACTAACATGGTTGGAAGTTAGAGATGGCTGATTTTAGACGATGGTGGTTGCGCTAAGTTGGTTTCCTTAGAGGAGATGCATTGCTATCCTTTTTATTTTTATCCCACCTCATGCTTTCATGGTGGCCATGGATAGACTCCTAAAGCTAAGAGGAAGTACTAGGAGGTGGCGAGCTGTGGGAGTTGATGGCTAGTTGTAGATTTGTTTGAGGGGAAGCTTAGAGTTGGCTTACGTGGATGACAATGTAAAGATGGTGATGATGATGTCTATAAAGGCGGTGCTATTGATGATGATGAAGAGCTTGGAAAGGTAATAACGGTACGTTCTTTTCATTGGTGAGCCTACATCTATTAATCCTTCTCAATTCTTTTTTACATAGTTCTTTTTTAATCATCCTAAAAAAATCCAATATTGTCCAGTTTTTCCTAATTTTTCCTAAGTCGTAGCAATCTTTTCTAATCTTTCTTAATCCTTCCAAAAAATCTTAGTTACTTTATGATCATGCCTGCTCCTTCTCAACCATTTTCAACTTTTCGTAGATTTTTCCAGTCATTCCCACTCCTTCCCGAAAATCACATTTTTTTTTTCCATCATTACAATCCTACCCTTTTCCCAAACCCTATTTGATACATATCGGAGCCCACTTGAGCTTGCACCAAAATAAGGAGATGGATTTATCAACCCAAAGGCTACTTGACACCAAATTTTCATCATTTAGGCCCAATTTGTCAAGATATTTAACTAATCAAATAGGCTCAAAAATTGATGATCTGTGATTTGTTGCAAAGATGATCGACTATGTTGTTGGTCTATGTAAATATTTTCAGAACATACTTGCTTTTGAACTCCCTAAAGTAGTGAAAACTCCATTACGGCAGTACAATTTTTACCCGGTGGTTGAAATTGGGTTAAGTTTGGAAATGAGACCCAATTAATGCAAGTCCAAGATTTCTAATTCCCTAAGATGTATATTTTATCCCTGTTGCTAAAATTTAACATTAGATTTTAAATTTAGGGGAAATGCTCAAAATAGGAGAAGCGTGCACAAAAATCCAGTTTTGCAACAATCTAGATTTTGGCCTTGTTTGAGGTGGTTGCAATTGTACTTCTTGGGATTAATCAATAGGTAATGAATTTACACACATAAAGGAAGAGGTTTCAAGTGGCAGCACCACATTGGCGGAGTAGATCCTTCTAGCAGCATTCTAGAAGGTTAGAGAGAATCTTTGAAAATTACATCTCACTCATATTGATCCACTTGCCCCACTAATATATCAGCCTAGACCCTCACTTTTGTTATTTGAAACCTTTTCCCTTCAATGTAAACTCAAATTTGATGAAATGAATGAATTAAAACGCGAGGACTCATCTCAGAATCTCTTAATCTTTATCTCTATATTAGCGTGGTGATTTAGAGTCTTTCATTTATAATTTCGCTTTGCTGGCTCAATTCGTTAGGAGAGGGATTCGGTGGGAAGTTTCAATCTATCATTAGAATCTTATTATTTGGACAAAAATCTCACAATCTCTTTGAATGTTTGAGGTTGATCTTAAAGAGCAGCATCCCTTTCGTTGTGGTTTTCTTGTGAATGTTGATCTTGGGAGCTTTGAGGATCCATTCTCAATCATTGTCTCCCAATGAAAAGAACAGGCCTTAACTAGGGAGGTAGTAACTGGTCATGTTGCATGTACTTGACCTTAAGTAAAAGTTCCTTTTTCTTTTCTTTTTGAGATTTTCGATTTGAGTTAAATAATTAGGATGAATGACTATGTGAAAAATGAATAAAAATGGTCTCTAGGATTATTATCAAAATTTAAGATCAATTAACAACTTACAATAATTCGAAGGATTTGGAAAATTTAAAAGTCTTGAGACCTTTTGAGTTAAGAAATGGGAATGCATCAGAAATCACTAATATTGTCCAACTAAATTAGTTTGTTAGTTCAACTCTAATCACATGGTACCAAATACATAGTTCAGCAAACAATGTTGTGTTTAGAAGAGAAGCCACATCCCTAATCTGGGTTGCTTTAGATCAGTAAATACAAGATTAAGTGAATATCAATTAGCTCAATTGGCAAAGTATCAGGGAGTCGTTACCAGAGACCTAAGTTTGAATTCCGCCAATGCTAGCCTTTGCGCCTCATTCGTGTAAAAAAAGAAAAAAGAAAAAAGGGAAATACGAGATTTAAGGCCCCACCCTAAGAGATGACTTTAGAATGAAAGATAGATGTAGGATACACAAACCTAAATTGACACAATCACAATTTAAGCAAATGTAAAACTCCAAGAGAATTGGTTCCATTTCTTAAAAGCTCAGCACTTGGAAACTAGTAACAAACCTCAAAGAAAATGATCTAAATTTCAAATAACATGAGTTCAAATCCGATGCCTTTGATAGGCTTCAACTAAATCCAAATCCTTCCTGAGTAGCTTATCAACCAAGTTCTTCATTTGTTTTTCTTTCCTGGGGGGGGGTTATCAACGAACCCTATAATAAACTAGCCACTTTTTCCATGGAATCCCCAATTAAATAAGAATAAATTGCTTTTTGCTCTCTTGAGGTTCGATGAAATGGTTTTCTGATACCATGTTTTTAGAAAAATATTTATTGGACTATTTAGTTTAGCGCAAATGGTTTTTAGAACACAAAACATTGGGTTATCAAATTTCTAGGTCATAGATATTTATTTTTAGGTCCTTGGGGGCTTTAAATGCAAATACTTCAAAGTTTTACGCTGTTTTGCAAAACTAGGCTTATATTATTTTTGGACTTCTTATAATGATTTTAATGGTACTAGTTATCACAACCTACCACTTATATCTCAAATATTATATTTTTTGTGATTAACAATCCGTCATGCTAAGCAAAATAATTAAAACTTAATTAGAAAGTTTGGACCATTACCTGAACTTAGTCGGCGCTGGACTCTAGCATTCCTCTAGCTTCCGGTTTACAAAGATTGCTAATATCAACCTCACATTCCTTAGGTCAGGCACAGCACAGATCCATTTTATTTCCTACCTCAGATCGTAGTCACTAATCAAGTTTTCAATATTTGTCAAGGATAGTAGAACTTTAATCAAGAAATTATAATATTCAAGACATAAAGTTCAATTGAATAACGCTCCCTACTAGAAAGCTTCTTTTATTGAAAGTTTAAAAGTGAAAATATTACAATGGAAAGTTTTGAAAAGCGACTTAAGCTAAAATCATTACAGATGCTTTCTTATAGAAAAATAGAGAATCCAGATTTCTCTTTTGCTCAGGAATGCTCAAATGACAATATCTCTTCTCATCACTCGACCTCTCGTTTTATAGATGGGTGAGAGTACATAGGATGTCCTAATGGCTACAGTACATATTAATTTTTCACATGGATACAGTACACACTGATCGCTATAGTATACTGCTTTATTTTACAGATCTGATACTTTTCAAAATAGTACAATAATGGAGCAATTATTTTTCAAAGTTTTTAATGATGACAAAACTAGTCACCATTATTGAGATTTTGCATTCCTTCATATCCAATTATATCTTCTAGGCCATTATTATCTAGATAATCATCAAATTTTTCATCTAACTGAAGATGCTCTGAGTCCCACTTCTCAAATAATTCAAGAAGACATTTCTTTCCTTTTCTGATAAGAATTTTTCAGCTCAAACATCCAAGAGAGATAATCAAAGATATCTTCTAAAACCGCTCCTTCCACCTTCATGTATTCTTTGAACTCATTATCATAGGCGAAAGTAGTATTTCCGTAATGCACTAGCGTTTTGCCTTATTCAATTAATCTCAGGCTATGTTGATAAATATTGAAAAATCCACTAGCTCTTGCCAAAGTAGGATCAATAACTAATTCTTGTCGATCTAGAACCCATTCTTGTTGTTGGTCATAGAGATTGTTGTAATCAACAATCTGAACAAGATAATGGGCTGATTTGGCTATTCTATTTTTCATACTCGATTAATGTACAATGTACCTCCACATATAGGCATCGATTATTTGGAATTTTTATTAGAACATTAGGAGATGTTAGAATCTAATGGATCCTTCTAAATATGCATTATTGGAACTTGGTTAATTTTTAAGGAAAATGGATATTTTGGATCTGCGATTTAAATAAAGTAAAGTACCATCTATATTCTCATGCTTTCATGACGGGGTTATTTGGAGATATTGAATTTGGTGGGAAACTAACACCACTAACTCCAAACTTATTAGTAAAGTAGATCGTTGTACTCCGAGACTCCTAAATATCATAGGAATAATGATGATAATAATCAATGCAGGCTGCATACCATTCGTTAATCCATTTTTCTTGAACATGAGAACTTATTTTTCCTTGGATATCACAAGGATATCTAAGGTAATTAACTTGTAAATCTACAAGGAAAAATCTTTGGGCTATTAGGCAAGCAGAAAAAAGTAGATCAAAGCGTGATCTTTTTTTTGTATGGAATTTTAAATTATCAATAAGGACTTTAATAGAAGAAGTAACTCATTCTAGTGGTAATGGCATTTCGTTATAGATTTCCTCCTTTTCTAGCAGGAGTTCCGCATTGTTGATCACAATTGGCGAGTTCTCGAGCTAAACTGTCTACCAAAGAATTCTTTAATCTCTGTATATGTTCAATAGAGAAGGAAAACTGGTTAAGTTATAATTGCCAACACAAGAGTCGCCCTTACGCTTGCATATTTGATAAATTCTTTTTCACAGAACCAAGTAATCCTTTTGTAATCGGTTTTAATAAGAAAAGGTTTCGGGGTTAAAAAGATTAAGAAGTTTTTAATTCCCCTTATGACGGCAAGGATTTCTTTTTCCATTATGGGATATTTGCATTCGTTTTTATTAAAACTTTCACTGCAACACTTACAGAGTTTTTCTCAGTATTTGATTTTAAGTACTACCCTCCAATGCTCATTGCTGGCATTTATCTCAAGAATTAAATCATCACCTTCATTAGGCAAATTAAGAACAGAAAGATTTTTACACATCTTTTTGAAGTTTTAAACAATCTTTGTATCATTAGTGGTCAATGTCCAACTCACTTGTTTCTTGAGTTTTTGCTGCAATGGTTTTTTCAATTTAGCTAATTCTTTAAAGAAGTCTAAAGCATAAGTAAGGCATCTAAGAAACCTTTCTAATTGCTTTCTATCCTCAATCTTTTCATAAAAATTTTTTATTTTTTTTAAAGTATGCTTTTGTAGGATGATCTGTCCAATCTTTATCTCTAGACCTAAAAACTCAATTTCTTGTTCAGCATAAATGCACTTGTTTTTACCAAGTATGATACCATGATCAATGCATCTTTGGGTGACAGCTAAGACATCATCTTTGTGTTGTTCTATATTTTTAGAAAAGATAAGGACATCATCAATATAAACTAAACAACAGTGATTTAAGGTCCTGAAGATACCAACCATTCTTTTTTGAAAATTTTTAGGGGCATTTGTAAGACCAAATAGCATTACTATCCATTCATAATGTCCTTATGGGANNTTAAATGCAATTAAAGAAATACTTTTCTCGTCCATTTTTATCTGCTAATAACCGCTTTTGCAATTCTTTTTTGAGAATCAAGAAGTTTCTTGAATTCTATTGAAAAGAACAGTTTTATTAGGAATATAGTAACCATCAAATGCAGTATTATTATTAAATTTTTTATAACTGATTACCATTCTTAATTTTTCTTTTTTTTTCTTCTACATAATTTCTTACCATGAAAGCGGTACTAGTGTGAGGATTCTCATTGTTTCTGATTAATCTATTGTCCAGAAGTTTTTTAATTTTCTTATCAAATTCTTGGATATCTTGGTCTGTATACACCATTTGTTTGAATCGTATAATAGCATTGGGATTTAATAAAGTGATTTTTAGCAAATGTCTTATCTTTATCCCAAAATTTTAGAAGATTATCAGAGTAGAGTTCTTTAAATAATTTTTCTTATTGTACGATAATCTGCTCTTTAGTAGATAATTCAAGTAATGAGATTGTCAGTACTATCTAACGTTGTGCTGGCACTACCTTCTCACCATGCTGGTTGCGTGTAAACTCAATTTTCTGATAATTGTAAGTCTTATTTAATTTTTCAATCGGAACTGAGTGACCATCAATTGTGAATATTATTTGGTTTATGGTTTGTGTGCATGAATAATATAATCTCTGAAAATTATTTTCGATAATCATATCATGACATGGTTGATCAGAAGCCCATAGAATTGGTATAATAAATTGAACTCCTCCCAATTATATGGATAACCCTTCTATGGCTTTATTGTGACTCGTAATGCTATTATCAGCTATTCTTACTAAAGAATTTTTAGCTCTTTTCCACATAAATTATTAAAATAATGATCTTTTTCCAAAGCCTGCAGAACAATCACTATCAGTGTAGACACACAACTCATATTTATTATATCCTTCTAAGCATATATTTATTGGGATATAAATGCTATTAGAATTTGTGTTAGTGACTTCAGAGCATATTTCTATAATCATATTTTTGACTAATTCATCCTCATGAATTCGTTTACTAACAGTTCTTGTTTTGTATCTAATGGTCTATCTTTCTAGACTCATACTTCGATCTACACTAGGTCTTACAGATTCAAAACTCATTCTACTCATTTTACTAGTCATACTAATTATATCATCTTCTTTAAACTCTTCTTTAGCTTGTGAAGATCCTTTTTTCTATTCTGATCTTGCACTCATGATTCTTAGTAATTAGGAATTTAATAGTAATTTATCATCCTCATCAATTTTTATCACATTTTCTTATTGATTTTAGTAGGGTTTGCAAAGGTAAATATTCATGAATGATCAATTTTTATACCCTGTGGATTGAATTTAATCCTCTGAATCTTTTGTACAAGGGTAGGACTTTCAAATTTTTCTACCTGTATCATTGTGATTTTAGTCTTTTTCAAAATATTCTTAATGGATATCCTTCTCTTTTCATATCTATTTCAACTGTTTTTATTTTAAGGGATAGAAAATTTTTAACAAATTCATCTTTCAGACTCGCATAATATCCAGGTCGACAATTGAATCCTACCAATTCATTACATAAGTTGGTCTTAATTCCTGTGATAATTTGATTATTAAATTTGGTATGTCTGATATCAAAGAGCAAAGGATAAAGGTCAATATCTTTGCCATAATATTGTGATGGAGTAATTTAAATTTGGATACTTCCGATATGGATATACCGATATTTTTTATTTTTGTTATGTTTAAGGATGTTTTTCCCGTTAATGAAATTAACTTCCCTCACATCATACTCACAATCTTTGATTTCACGGTCTTCTTTCATCATCTCGCAAACATACTTACTCTTTAATTGAAAGATGGATTTTTTATAGATCATGTCTTTTTGGATTATGGGAAAGACTCAATCTCCTTTGACTTCCTCATTATTATTATCTACAACAAACTCTTCTCCTTAAAACCACCAAGACTAATTAGGCTACTTTCCATCATATGAATTGTTTCTTCACAATCACTTTTCTTCATATTCATTGTCCAAGATAATTTCAACAATCCTTTATTGTTATTTAGAGTTAGGTCTAGTGCATCATCTTCGCTAAGCTCAACATAATCTATGCTTCCCAAGGTTTCAATAAATTTGTTATTCTTCTTATTTTTGCATTTATTAGCATAATGTACTATTTCTCCACATGCCCAACATTTACAATTGTTTTTCCGTACAGGACTATAAGCTGCTTTTCTAAAAAATCTTCATTATTCAGGACTTGATTTGTTATAATATTTTTTTCTATACTTTTCTCCCCTTTGCTTATTAAAACTCTTTTTCTTATAAAATTTTCTTTTTCTTCTCATTTCAAGTTGCTTTTCCCATTGGTGAGGTGAGTTCTAACAAGTTAGCAATTGCTTTTTAATTTTCTTTTACTTTTGAAGATCAAAAATTGATCATTGACCAATTTTCTTAAATAAGAGATTCTTGAATTGAGGGTATCAATGACATCTGTTTATTCAAGCCATGCAATACATTTTTTATTAATTATAAAATTTATCGAATACGGCAATTTATCATAGAGCATACCAAGATTAGTTTTATTATGCCCAATATTGTAATAATATTAACTAAATTCAGCAATATAATTTTTCAGATATTTTATATCCCATAATTCTATGTCGTTAATCTTTCTCTATCATTCTCTTACTTTTTTTCTGAATCAAGGTTAGCTCTGATAAACTCAGTTTCAATTTCTTTACATAAATTAATAAACATTGCAGCTGGTGTTTCCATCATACTTCATGTGTTTTTACCACCTTCATTTAATAAATCATATCAATTAGCTACACTGCTAGTCAATATAGTTTATGAAATTTACAGCAGTTTAGGTAGTATTTAGATTTAAGATACTGTTCATATCTCTTTTTCAATATTTAAATATTTCTTCTCTATGATCAGCTTCATTTATGTTTAAGATGTATCCCATCTGACTAATTGGGGTAAGGTTAACTTCTTCAAAAGTTGTAGTCTTCCTTGGGATGAAATCGAAGAAAAAATTAATTGTACATTCGTTCTGCTAGGACGTACGTAGATCTTATAAAATGAGTATTTCTTCTAGAACGTTCACCAAGCTCTTGTTAACCAAATTACTCTCTATCTCATCTAAAATCGAGTTCTTCTCTAATTTCATTAATCTCATCTTCAACAGCCATTTTATCATATTTTTTTTATCCTTTTTTTTTTCTTCTTCTAAAGGTAACACATTCAAATCTTCTAACTTAATAAGGTTCATCCGCTCATTGTTAACCAGATTTGTCTCTATCTCACCTAAATCGAGTTTTTCTCTAATTTCATTAATCTCATTTTTAACAGCTATTTTACCATATTTTTTTATCCATTTTTTTCTAACTTCTTCTAAAGGTAATACATTCAAATCTTCTAACTTAATAAGGTTCATCTACTGATAGAAAGACATTATTAGTTTCTTTATTATCATCAGATGACACGTCCTATCTATCACTAATTGCGCCCATAATCTTATTTAATTCTTCTTAATTTTGTTCTTTCTCAAACATATTATATAATTCTTCAAGAGTATATTGCTTATACTTCATGATCTTCTTCCTTCTCTACCTTTTGCGCTGATTTTTCACCTAATTTTTCACTTGCTTTTTTTTGAATTTTTATATCATGCAAAGGAAATTGATTCTTGTTTTTTGAGTTTTGGAAAGGATATTTATACTGCAATGAAATACTAATACTGAAAGTAGATTTTTTGGTATGTCTAACTTCGTTAGTTAGAAAAAAGTGGATTATTGATATTGCTTTTTAAGCTTCTTAATATCAGTCTTAATTTTAGCTAATAATACTTTTAATTCTAAAACTATATCAGTTATATAGTTTAATTGAGGTGCTCCTGGAGAAATGACTTCTAGCGAATGAACAATGTGTGAATAATTCGATTTAGAGCGAGCAAAAGATGATTCAAACATTAATCACACCTAATTAACTCAATTAATCATTAATTAGTTTAATTATCTTAATTATTTTTGATCACGTGGCTCTGATACCAACTGAAAAAGGACCTAGAATAGTACTTATAAGAAAAATTACACATGCATAAGTTTTAGATTTTCGAAAGTAAGTTTTTAAGGATTAGAGTTAAAATGAACATTTCAAAACCTTAGGGTTCCTTTTGCAATTTAAATAAACTACGTATGGCAAGTTTGGTCCCAGAAATTATTTACATCAAAGTTGGATGGAACAAAAAATCATTTCTAAAGTTATAGACCCTGAAAATTATTTACGCCAAACTTTAGGGGCCAGAATAGAATTTATCTATTAAATAATGCTATACTCGCCGTAGTTCAATACAAAGTTAAAAACAAACCTAGACAGGGAGAAGAAAATATGGAAGAGAAAGTGCCTAAAAAGCTTTTAACTGCCTCTGCATTTATGGATTATCTGAATGCTGAATTCGTTTGTTACAAAGCCGAAAGAATTGGTAATAAAACTGCAAACAATTTAGCGGCACAGGGGAGGGCGAGGGACATCTAATCACCTTGAAATTTGTCATGGAGCACAACAATTGAGTCTAAACAA
>NCQV01086403.1:0-16142 GCA_002740545.1 Lophocereus schottii
ATTTCTAGAACTTTCGGATCGTTTTGTGTGAAGCATGGTTGAATTTTATTTCAAGGCCACTTCGTTGTCCAACCTGCAATCGCTTAAATATATAGAGTTTTGAATCAAAATGTGACGCTTAACTTAGTTAATTTGGATGGATGTTAACTAAACTAGTTAATATGATTTGGGTTTGGGCTATTACAGCCCTCACCCCTTAAAATAAGTTTCATCCTCGAAACTTACAAATTTGAAAGAGATCTTTGGTTTTCCTTAACAAATATGGGGAGTTAGTTCTCACATCTTCTTCTGTGTCCCATGTTTCTCCAGATGAGCTAGGGTTAGCCCATAGAACCTTGGCTACCTTTATCACAATGTTGTTTAACTCTATAATTTGGTATTTTTAAGAGACGCTCCTTATAAGCCAAGTTCGTAGCAACACCCGTAGGCTTTGTCACAAGGGGATGGCATGGATCTGGAACATACTTTCTCAACTGTTAAATATGAAAACAGTATGTATATGCTCGATTTTTCGCTGATAAATCCTATTTATAAGCCATTAGTTTGAACTTTTCAATGACTTTCTAGGAACCAAATGTACTCATGCTCAGCTTTCCTTGATCATAGAACCCATCACTTCTTTGACCTGAGAAATCTCCAATAATACTTAATTTCCCACTTGAAATTCTGTTAACTTCCCCTTTTTATCGACATAACTCTTTTATTGGCTCATAGCAGTCTTAATGTGTTTTGGAATCTCTTTTACTTCCTTAGTGGTTGGTTGGGTTAACCATAACCCTATAGTCATTGTTTCCTCCAACTGGGCATTGTTCGAGAATGTACTCCTGTGAAAAGGTCACTTTGTGTTCTTAATTGTATTGCGGGATATGTCCTAAGATTTGATGATGCTTAATACTACAATCTATAAGCCCTTTTGGCTAGTGTTGAGGAGGTATTTAGTATTCTATCTTGTTGCTGTAAGTTGCTTATTTGCATGAAGTTCCCTTATGAAACTAGTTAAGGTTTGCTAGGTCTAAGATCTATGCTAAAGATAAATATGTCCATGGGTAAGAATAATAAAGGAAGGGTTATCATAGGGTAGCTACAATAAAAATAGCTATGAATGTATTAAAAATCTAAAAATAATAGAAGACCACAAGGATCATAGTATGCAAATATGGATAACCAAAAATCTAACCATTATCATCTTTAGAATCTTGTTAATGCTAAGGATAAGGATTCTACCCCATCTCAATTAGGATGGGTATCAGAAGATTGAATTATAATCGAATTATGGTGTTTATACGATGAGACCAACATTAGAGTATGCAAAGTAGGAAGATAGGATTATTCGCTCAGTCAACGTCACTTTATTAAGAATTCTCATAGCTCAAACAAGTTGCTCGGACCACTGCATGTGTGGGAATGAATTGGGGTTTCTTAAGGTTGACAAGGAATATGAGGTGGACTGTTCTTATAGTCTCCACACTAAAATGTGAGTAATTATGAAACTCATGAATATACTACTAATAGTATGGGGAATGAAATAGTCATGATGCTCAAACTAGGACAATAGATAAGAACCTAAGAGGGGTCTGAAGAAAGGAGTTCAACCATTTCAAAAGAGAAGAGTGGTTCAGTTACAGTTATGTTCAGCAGCTTAATTACAAAGAGAATAGTAGCAATGGAGTTTCAACATGGTGATCTTCTAACCACAATCAGTATGATAAGCACGACATATAGGTTTTGTTAGGTAGAGTGCAGAACATCTTAGAAATACTATAAAATGAATTTGCAGGAACATTGCTTGGTTCACATAAAGCAAGTCCAAGTAAATCAACATGTTTGAATAAAGGGAAAAAAATTTGAGTTAATTAATAGGGAATGAAATTTGAAGGCAAAATGAATGGTGGGGTTGTAGCGATCACCTGCACTGGTGAGAACTACCTTGCCTTTTCAATTCACACAAGCCACACCAGCTTATTACTATGAGTAAATGGGCATAGGATATTTGTATAAATACACGTTTGGAGGAATGAATAAAATGATGAAAATCAAATGTATCGAAATTTGGCAACAAGTTTTAAGGGCATAGTAGATCATGTCGGGGACAAGGTATGAGCATTATTCACAAAACTCTAAGGGCTTGGAAGAAAAAGGGGAAATTAAATAATGTTTGAAGGAAGTAGATTTTCAAGATATGGCGAATCAAATAAATATGAGCAATCATGGAAGGAATAAAATCAATACAAACGGCAAACTATTCGTCAAGGTTAATGTTAATTTAGACACATTAATCAAATGTTTAGGACCAAGAAGAGATGTACTAGCACTGAGACGATGCCAAAAACAAATCAGAATTACTAAGGGATGAGAAAATTGATAACTGAGAATAATGAGAATCTCACCGATGTAGGATTTTAATAAAAGGGATATATGGCATATTCCGAGTGATGAGTAAAGAAAATAGTACTATGAGGTAGAAGGATTGCAAATAATTGTAAGCATAACCAACCCAAAATGGAAGGCAATAAGAGTCAAATGGTTCTAAACATTAGTTATATAAGGGCAATAACATTTGATCATAATTCGAAGGCCCTTCTAACAATAAAATAGCTAATTTTCAACTGGTGACCAAATGTTTAAGGAATACCAGATGTCGCTATTTGTAAGGAATAGCATTTAACCCCAAAATCAGACTACAAAATCATCACTCAAAAGAAGCTGCGACGTAAGTACACAAGATAGAAATTTGACAAAGGTGCCCTTCACCTGTTATGTGGGAATTCCCCATGTAGGTTGATGTGAGTACAAAAAGAAACGGTCAAGATGGTCCCCAATTCATTCCCGAGGATCAGGAGAGCAAAATAAGTATCAAGGTTATAATGTGAAATGCAGAACTTGCAGAAACGCAAAGAGAAACATGACAAGTGATGCAAGCAAAGAGATGATCACATATTCAAGGCATTGTCATAAAAGCTCAAGCTACGCTCACAAAGACATATATTTAGCAACCCCAAAAGGGCTAAGAAAAGAGTTTAAATAATTGCAAATAAAGACAGACTTTGCACAAAAGCATGCTTAATTTGATTTCAGTTGTATGAAAGCAGGACATACTTTTGAATGTAATGGATTCACGAATAGGAATAAGAATGAAATAATAAGGTTTGATGTCAGTTATAAGTAAGAAAGGTATTGAAAGGGGGATGACAAGAAGTAAACTGAGCGGGGATAATTAGCAAGCACAAGAGGGCATATCTCACCGTAGTGATAGGGATTCCAGATAAGATTGATCTTATAAAATTATTCAATGATGGAAAAGGCAAGCAATAAAGTATGGTTAAGGCTTATAAGGGAGTATAAGTTAAGGTTGTGTTGTTGCATGTTATGGGTATGACTCACTCAAGGTTGCAGTTAAGGAGATCAAAGATTCGCAATAAGGATATAGAATTATGTAGTGATATCTTACAAAAAGATCTATTGCTAGTTGGCAAAGCCACTACATACTCTTTTGGCTCAATACAGCGACTCATGCAGCTGAGGTTACATGGGTTTAATATGTTCAAAAGAAGTTTACCTGGGTTACATCTTAATGCCCCACAACCCTCTGTTGTTGCACCTAGCATTGTGTCTTAGCAATAACCTCTTGGATTTAATATCTCTATATTATAATATCACTAATACTAATCCTATAAAGTCTATGCAAGACTTATTCAGGCCACCAGTCTCAATTCCTTAGTAGGAAAAGTTATTGTCCCTTAAAATCAGGCACCTTGAGTCCAACTATTGTACTATATTATGCTTCTTCACATATTACTTATTCCGAAATCTTACCTATGAATGTCATCCAGATGGAATACAAATTATGAGTTGCAGAATTTCAAATATACAAGGGTACAAAATCTGTACACTTATATATAGCATATCCCCGGGTCTTTTCCCTAGGTTCCATATGTATATCTTGATGCTTCTGTTGAAGTTAGTATTCTTGAGGTTGTTATCCAGTGATCTTGTTATTGTGCCAATTCCATCATCTTAGTACCCCGTTTTCCCACATTTGCCCTCGTGATATCTATACCATGTAACATCGTCATGTTCCTAAAGCCGTAATAATGTGAGCTCTTCTACTCTTAGTAGATTAATAGATGAAGCACATGCTTTCCTTTATTCTCCTATGTTACCTCTTTCTCTCCTTTTCTAATCTTTGTTAGTCGTAGCCTCTCTACTTATGAAGCCACTACATACACTATAAAATCAAGTCCTTCTTAACCGCCTCCCCTTTTTTGATTTTTTCTTCTTTTTTTTAATTGCCGATGATCTAACCAACATATCACATTAGAAAAAGACATGCCACCTACTCCTAAAAGATAATAAAAATAATGTATGTCTCTCTCTCATTTAAAACTTCATAACGATCATCTTGCCATTAGGGTCCACCCGTAAGTTGTTCCCATGTGCCCTTAGTGTCTACCTTATCCTCATAATCAGTGCACAACATTCTCAAATTCATCCCACGACTGCAAATCCCTACACTCTTTTTTTCCCGATTCTCTACATGCTCCAAAGATCCTTCAAGAATCATCATCCTCACTGATACCTTTATTACAACTTGGCTCCCTTTACTACCTCAGTCAATGACCTAGAATTATTATGTTCACATAGACTCACGTACCTAGTCTTTTGTTCTTTTATTACACAGTTGCAGATCATACATAGTATACCGTAGCTTGGATATATACCTAGTTGATGATAAGCCACCTAAGTTTGCAAAATTTTGGGAATTATTGATGACAACATTTGCAATATCACTCTTTTGTTTTTTTTCCACAAATGATTCATATGACATCAAGAACCGTATCAAAACCTCTGTAGCTAACATTACGCAATTTATTGAGCCAGATAATGTTTAAAAAAATCAACTATAGTGGTGTTGTAGGTCCCTGTATCTATTTATTCCATGGAAACTTCTCCGCTTATTGGTTTAACATGACCACATATTCTAACCGAAAATGTTTCCCTTGCATAAAGGATTATAACTAATTCCATACCATAAGAATTGCACATAAACCAATAGTTGCCTCCCCTGGGTAACGACAATGGTGTTCATAAGCTACCCAACTAGACCACTAACCTCAATACAAATGAGCAAAGAAGAGGTAAATGTTGATTAAAATACCCTCACTGGTGTTCCCTACTTATAAGCTCATAGTCTGAATCACAATTAATAACTTTAACATGACGGTTAATCACCTTATAGGTCACAGGGATCCCAAACTGGACTCTACTACCTCAACTATATCACGCCAACTCTTAATCACATCATTACTCTTAATTAACCAATCATTATTGGCAAATATGGTGAAAGTATTGGGGTTAGGACATTGAAGCCATCCTATAAGGGACAGGCTTAGTTTATTCACTTGCGTAAACATGATAACATAATCAAGCTTACATGTGACCTAACAGTCATACAGTTACTTCACACCCAATTCAAATATCAATCCAGCAACTCACACGACATACACCTTGAGAACCCATGGGTTTATGTAGTGTCAATGTGAGCCTATCTAACTCCTTTAAGTGTCTCCCTATAGCACAATTGTCCACCAAAAGTAGGAAAAACACAAACCATTCGAAGAATGAGCTGAAACTCATTACGTTTACTCTTATACTATAAAAATAAAAATTCATTTTTCAGTGAGCAGCCGCACATCAAATAATTTTAGTATGAAACCAGGGAGAGAGAGACTCATAATAAAATTGTTATCAATTATTATCGGAAAGTGGAACCCAAACTGATGAGCTCATTGTAATACCCGCGTACTTTATATATCACTAAGTTGTCCATAATGCCTTTTTGCACTAAGGAAGCTGTATTTTATTAGCGATATAAGCTAAAATTATTTTCTAAATGCCTATGCGAGCATTAATTTTATTTAAAAGGACATTACTGTCACCGTTACTACTACTACTACTACTACTACTACTACTACTATTATTATTAGTTTTGAAAATCCTTTGATGATTTTCAATAAGCATTATTAACGATTATTAACGAGTATTAAATCGATTAGGAACCCGAATACGGCTAGGTTGTCAACCTTAGAAGTAGTTCGATATTTATTGTATCAAACTTAGCTATATTTGGGAATGAGTAATCAATGAAATATTATATTATCAATTTGGGTTTAGAATACGGGTTATGAATTAGACTAGTGGTATCGATTATTAACTAGCTTGGGACCAAAAAAAATAAAAATAGAAGAGGGGCATTCTTGTAATTTTGCTAGCCCCTTCTTTTTTCCCTCCTTCCCGTCGTGACCCCCCCGAAACTCGATAGCCTGTCTCTCTCTCCTCTCCCCTCTGGTTCTCATCTTCTTCCTCTCATCTCCTCCATAAATGCGCCCCTCAAGCTCGAATTTGCAGAGGATTTTCGCCACTTTCTGCTACAAAATTCCCCTATTCAACCTCCCCCATAAACTAACCACCGTTTGGTACTGAAATTGGACAGAAGCCTCAGGCTCGAATTTACAGATGGCGTGAGCTGCTTCCCCCTAAGGTAATGTTGGGAGCTGGACACAAAGATGGCATGAGCTATTCCGAGGAGCTGGGCTCAAGATATGATTATCTAGGTGTGAGCTGTTTCCTGATGTGTGGCACATAAGAAAACCTTGATTGGGACTGGACTCAGGATATGATTATCCTGATGTGAGCTGTTGCCCCGCGGAGGACAGTATCGAGGCTAGAGTTGCTATGCTAAGACGCGTTTTGACCAAAAGTCAAGTTTGTATACCACAGGGATAACGTAGATTAAGAGTGACGATCTTACTTAAGGGCGGTGTTGACCTCCCCTAGCCCACACAATAAGATGTTTTTATGTTATAAGTATGTTCCTCATAAATATGAGATTCGGTAATTTGCCATTCTAAGTAGTTTAGAAAAGAAAAGGAGTTCTTTTAAAGGAATACGTGCCTCAAGAGGCTAAGTAAAGCGTTTTTAAAAAAAGAAGAAAGCTTTCAAATGTACGTAACCTGCATATATTTTGTGAATGTGTTCTGAATATAGTTTAAATGAAATTTCAAGTGAAGTTTGGTTACATCCTAGTAATGCATGGCACATTTAAGCTTTTAAAGGTACACATCTTAAGAAAGAATGTTTCTTGCAAAGCTTTTTTTACCAATTTTGGTGTCTCAGAAGTTTTCAGAAGGGTTGTAAGTTTTTAAGAAATTTACGTGATTTATGAGTTGTTCTCGGAATGTAACGTGAGTCACTATGATTTCCCAAGTGTGTTTGAAAGCATAATATTCGTTCTTGTGCTACGTCATTACGTGCATGAATTCTTGTTAGAAAGGAATGATGGTCATTAAGGGCCTAGGAATGAGTTGAGGGGCTAGCGCAAAGTATATGAGTGGTAATCTCTCCTTGGGGACTTTGATTGCCTAATATGATAGTAGTACACCAATACATGATATGTGACTATTATTGGTATGAATGCCTGCAAATGGTTTTGGTTTTAAGGAGTATGGGAATTCTCACTAAGCGTGTGGTTGCTCATCCCTTTATTATCCCCTTTTCTAGGTTCGAGTTGAGCTGGTATAAGAGATATTATGAAGTTATTTGATGCCGGCCCATCAGAAGTCTTTTGCTAGCTTTGCAAGTGTTCGATCTACTATGTTATAAATCTTTAAGTTCATTTTTGTATGTAAAAGCATGTGGTTGGCTCTGTACCTGTATGTATATCTTTTAGACCCCAGCATCTTAGTTGTTTGCTTGTGTTTAACCTTGGGCGAGGGGTCGATTTTGGGGTATTTTAGCAAATGTTATACCCTATTCCCAGTTTACAGGTACCCTTAGCAGAGTTAAGAGTCTAAGATATTGCTAAAATAGGGAAAACTCTTGCAGTTTCGTTCTAGAATGACTATCTAAATGCTAATCCAAACCCTCGATCATTAAGACGCTTGAGGATTTCCTTCTAGGAAGTCCTGCCGGTGTAAATCCTCCTCGAGTTGGGGGCGTTACATTAGGTGGTATCAGAGCCATAGGTTTGCATTTTGCATTTAGATACCATAATAGGCATGTGCTATGTGGAGATGCGTGACTTATTTGCCTATGTGATCGTGTCTTTCCTAGTATTACTTGTATTAACAAGCGTATAATTTATAATATGTATGTATATGCCGGTTCTTCCCTTACCATCTCAGTAGTAGTGTAGGATAGTTTTCCACATCATCGACCGCGTTTATCTACCTCTCTGGTTGTTTGCATGGGATGTGGTTATATTCTGGCATGCAATGGATGATAGGGAGAAGCTTAAGGAGAGGGACTTTAATTTTTGTGAGGCAGTTTGGTTTCATTGGAAGAAGATCAACTACAGAAGCGGTGAATCTTATGAGATGATTTATGAAATTCTACAGGGGTAGAAGAAAAGGATTTGCATGTGGTGTTCATATAGATTGAGAAGGCTTGTGATTGGGTGCATTAAGAAGTGCGTTGGAATTGTTGAAGAAAGAATTATTTAGCTTTTTATTATGTTTAGTAAAGATATGTATGAGAGAGCGGAGACCAAGGATTAGGCTGCTAGGAAGAGACCTAAAGCACTTCCTTGTTGATATTAGGTTATATCAAGGATTCGCTTTAAGCCCTTTCTCAATTGTCTCGGATGAGTTCACAAATGACATGTAGGATAAAATACCATGGTGAATGTTCTTTCCTACCTATATTGTCTTAATAGAGAGAAGTAGAGACGTGTTTTGGAGTCTAAAAGTTTTAGATTGAGTACTTGGAATCTAAGTCAAGTGAAAAGAATGAAGAGGCACGGGAGGAAATGATGATACCGAAGATTAAGAAGTTTAAATACTTGGATTGATCATACAAGGCAACGAAGATATCGATGAGGACATTGGCTTCGCAATATGAGGCTGGGATGACAAAAATGGAGGCATACGTTTAGAGTGTTATGTTATAAGAAGATCCCAGGTTATAGGAGAGATGAGCAGAATTAGATTGATGTGTAGTTATGTACGATGGGATGAGATCAGTAACAAAGTTTTTAAAGGGAAAGTATGAGTGACACCTAAAGAGCATAAGACGAGGGAAGTAAGGCTTAAATGGTTGGTCATATTAAGAGAAACGATATAGTTACACTTGTAAAGGTGTAAGAACATTGCCCTTCGGGCCTGTAAGTGGGATAAAGGAAGGCCAAGGAAGCCTACTCCTGTTAGTCCTAAAGCAGTTGTGTGTTAAACCCTAGTTAAAATTAGAACTAAGTGATCCTTTGTGTAATTATATGACAGATGCCTCCTCGACGTGAACTCATACCAGAGCCAACTGCAATGGAGATGATATGTTAGTTTAATAAACTTATGCCTCCCAAGTTCGAAGGTGAAACTGACCCTATGGTATACGAGGAGTGGCTTTGGAGAATAGAAAACTTATTTGAAATCATGGAGTGCCTTAAGGGATTCAAGGCGCATTTGGCCACCTATCAATTCGAAAAAGAAGCTGAATTCTGGTGGAGACCGGTGAAACCTAGAGCGGGTGAACCCGCGTTAACCTGGAACCAGTTGAAAGCCTTGATGGACGCTCAATATTACTCTCATGATGTCAGAACAACTAAGGAATGGGAGTTCTTATGCCTAAAGCAAGGAGAAATGAGCATAATAGAATATGCAGTGAAGTTCAACGAGCTGAGCCACTTTGCACCTAACTAAGTAGCCACCGAAGAAATGAGGATGGACCACTTCGAATAAGGATTAAAAGGATAAATAAAGCAGACAATAACGGGGTATGCCTAGGCTAACCTTCAAGAAATGTACCATAGGATTGTGAAAGTAGCCCACATCATAGATGAGATCGAGATTGAAAACAAAGAAAAAAGCCGAGCGAAGAGGGAAATTGGCCCCGGAGAATCCGATTCCCAAGGAAGAAGAAACTCCAGAAGGTTTAAATATGAGATAAAATAGGATAAGGGGAAGCAAGCCGTCCAATGGAAACCAAGGAAAACCTGTGGCCAGTGTGGACGTCAGTACCCTAGCCCATACAGGAGCTTTACGAGCTCATGTTTTGGATGTGGTGATCTGGGTCACAAAGCCGCTAATTGCCCAAGGGCCACGTGGGATAATCAAGGTAATATTCAGAGATCTAGAATGGGAATCAACCCAACAACACAACAAGGTCGCCCTCCAGTTGGTGTTTCCCCACGAAACAATAGAGACCATAAGAAACCTCAAGCGGAAGGTCAAGCATTCTAATTGGAAGGTGATTCCACTAAGGTAGTACCAGGTTCTCCCCTATTAACCATCTTTATGCTCGCAATTTAGTTGATTGCTAACGCTACTCAGTCGTTTGTAAACCCGGGATTTACAAAGAAGCTAGCCACGAGATGGATACCCAACTCCTTATGTCTACCCTTTAAGAACTAATCATCATATCGATCTTACCTTTAGAGATTGTGTTGTTATGGTTCAAGAAAAAACTCGTTGACTAGGTAAGACTAGAAATCCAAGGAGGGAATGTTACTTTGGAGACGGAGTGGATAGCTAAGCATAAAGTAGATCGGGGTTGTGAAAGGCGTGTAGGAGAAGTACGCCCCCATTTTTTCCAACATGTAAGCAATTTCGAGGACAAAATTCTTTTAAGGGGAGAGAGTGTAATACTCGCGTACTTTATATACCGTTAAGTTGTTCGTAATGCCTTTTTGCGCTAAGAAAACCATATTTTATTAGTGATATAAGCTAAAATTATTTTCTAAATGCCTATGCGACATTAATTTTATTAAAAAGGACGTTACTATCACTGTTACTATTATTATTATTAATATTATTATTAGTTTTGAAAATCTTTCGATGATTTTCAATAAGCATTATTAACTGTTATTAATGAGTATTAAATCAATTAGAAACCCGAATACGATTAGGTTGTCAACCTTAGAAGCAGTTTGATGTTTATTATATCAAACCTGGCTGTATATGGGAATGAGTAATCGATGAAATATTATATTATTGATTTGGGTTTAGAATACGGGTTACGAATTAGACTAGCAGTGTCGATTATTAACTAGCTTGGGACAAAAAAAAAAAATAAAATAGAAGAGGGGCATTCTTGTAATGTCGCTAGCCCCTTCTTCTTTCCCTCCTTCCCATCGTGGGCCCCCAGAACCTGATAGTCTGTCTCTCTCTCCTCTCCCCTCTGGTTCTCATCTTTCTCCTCTTGTCTCCTCCATACACGTGCCCCTTAAACTCGAATTTGCAGAGGATTTTTGCCACTTTTAGCTACAAAATTCCTCCATTCAACCTCACCTGTAAACTAGTCACTATTTGGTACTGAAGTTGGGCAGAATCGGAAAGAACCCACCACATTTTCGGCGCGTTGGGGGTGTCAAATTAAAGCTCGAACGCGTGCCCAGGTAAGGCCATGCAAATTAGCTTCTGGTTGCTTTCAATCTCCTATAAATTGAGATGAAAATTCGTATCTACAAACACCCAATTCAACCTTAAATTGATAACCGAAATTTAGGCTTGTTTAGTGTTCGAATTGGTGGAGTTCAAGCGTAGGTCGGTGCTGGTCGTGTGACCAGAGGGCAAGGCCAGATTTTAGAGACGTTCGAAGTACCTAAGGTCAAGCTGGACAAGCCTACGATCAAACACCTAGCCTGGGTTCAAGGTGGGTATTTCTTTACTCCTAGATTACTATTAATTTCAACGATTTTAACTAAATTTGTGATCGCATATTGATTTGAAGTTAGCAATCAGTTTGGGTGAACCTAGAATTAAAATTGAGGAAATTACGAATATGATGTTAATTTTTGGTTAATTGCATGTTGAAACTGCTATTGGATTATTAATGACTTGGTAGTTTGGAAGTTCACTGAGTTATTAATAATTAGATTATCGCCTTAGTGTTGTCACTTCGTCAGTTTATTAGCCTTGAATAATGTTTCGAAGTTTAAAAATGCTAATCGGGCGAATTAAGGCATTAGTAAAGCATGTTGGTTTCTATTTAGAAGCTATCGCTAAATCATTATAGCTGTATTTAATTTCTATATTGGGCTATTGATGAGAATGCTATGCTTATATATGCTGGTTTTATGAATTATTGGTTTATTTATGATAATATTGAACCAAGTTGGTAGTTGGATAGCTCGAGGTGGAACTATCGAGGAATTTGAGGTTCTTGTGGTTAGTGTTATGTGAGGAGGGGGTCTAGGTTGTGATTACCGCAATCGTGTGGATGGCGAGGCCATGTGTGGCTTATTAAGTGAATTCTGCTGAATTGTGCTTTGAAGTGCATAAATGTACTAGTTGTAAACCCCCTTTTTCCCTCAATGCGCTACGTGACATTAAGTGAATAGTTTTCGAAATTCAGACATGTTTAGGAAGGATTCCTAAATGCATGTTTTCATGATTTTGAATGCTTTTAAGTACATACCAATTGTCTGGTAGTTTATAAAAATATCTATAGCCTATAAGAAATCCTAAATCGTCGAACAACTCAGTTAGTGACTCAACTAAATAGTCGATAGGTTTAGGAAGTTTAAAAGTGAACTAAAAATGAATTTGAAAATGTGTAAGGCGTTGGTTTGTGTACAAATTCTCCTTAAATTTAAAAGGATTTAAACGGCCTGAAAATGGCATCGATCTTAAAGTGCTAATTATGAAATTTAGCTGACTTATAGGCTAATTACTTATTTAAGTCTCCATTGGGTTTCGAGTTGAGAGCTTGTAAACCCATTATGTTTTTACGAAACATTTACGTTAAAAGTTTATAGAGGAACCTTGTTTGCCTTATAAATGAGCCAAGTGCTTTAAGATTGAATAGTACCAAGTTTGGAACATTTTAAGCCTTCAGTTTATTTACACACCCTCCTTTGAGTTCTAAAAGGGATTGAAATGAGTTATAAAATAACAACGAAGGATTTTATTACTAACCTAGTTTGAGTTAAACGCTAACTAAGTACTTTAAGTTCGAAATGGTTTTCGTTTCATGAATTGGTAATCGTATTATGTTTATAAAAAGCCTTTAAGTTAGAAACAAAGTCGTTTTTATGATTTAGCAATCTTATTACGTTTGTATGAAGATTTTAAGTTAGAAACGAAGTCATTTTTATGATTTAGCAACCTTATGACGTTTATACGAAGCTTTTAAGTTAGAAACGAAGTCGTTTTATGATTTAACAAACTTACTACATTTATATGAAGCTTTTAAGTTAGAAACGAAGTCGTTTTATGATTTAGCAAAGTTATTACATTTATATGAAGCTTTTAAGTTAAAAACAAAGTCGTTTTGCGATTTGGCAAACTTATTACCTTTATACGAAGCATTTAAGTTGGAAACTAAGTCGTTTTATAATTTAGTAACATAGTACGTTCATAAAAAGCTTCTAAATTTAAAGCGAAGTTGGTTTACGTATTAACAAACTTATTACGGTTTTAAGAAACTTTTAAGTTTTAAAGGAAGTCGATTTACATGTTAATAAACATACTATGTCTATTAGAAGCTTTTAAGTTATTTATGATGTTGATTTACATGTTAGTAAACTTATTACATTTATGAGAAACTTTTAAGTAATTTAACAAACTTATTCCGTTTGAAAGAAGTTTTTAAGTCAAAAACAAATGAGCTATAAACATTGCGAAAGGTAATGGTCATTTTGTTTAAAAGTAAGATTTCAGCAAAGTAACCAATTGAAGAAGAGAAATGTAATGCGATTTTAACGGCTAAGAAAGTGCTAGGCAAATGTTCAGACCTTGAGGCTGGGAATTGGACGCAAAGATGGCGGGAGCTGCTTCCCCCTAAGGTAATGTTGGGAGCTGGATGCAAAGATGGCATGAGCTGTTCCAGGGAGCTGGGCTCAAGATATGATTATCTTGGTGTAAGCTGTTCCCTGATGTGTGACGCGTAAGAAAACCTTGAGGGGCACTGGACTCGAGATATGATTATCCTGGTGTGAGTTGTTGCCCCATAGAGGACAGTATCGAGGTTAGAGTTGCTTTGCTAAGACGAGTTTTGGCCAAAAATTAAATACGTATACCCCGGGGATAACGTAGATTAAGCGTGACGATCTCACTTAAGGGGGGTGTTGACCTTCCCTTGCCCATACAATAAGATGTTTTTATGTTATAAGTACCTCACAAATATGAGACTTGACAATTTGCCATTCTAAGCAGTTTAGAAAAGAAAAGAGGTTCTTTTAAAGGAATACGAGCCTCAAGAGGCCAGGTAAAGCATTTTTAAGAAAAGAAGAATGCACTCAAATGTATGTAACCTGCATATATTTCATGAATGTGTTATGAATATAGTTTAAATGAAATTTCAAGTGAAGTTTGGTTACATCCTAGTAATGCATGGAACATTTAAGCTTTTAAAGGTGCACATCTTAAGAAAGAATGTTTTTTCCAAAGCTTTTCTTACCAATTTGGGTGTCTCAGAAGTTTTTAAAAGGGTTGTAAGTTTTTAAGAAATTTGCATGATTTATAAGTTGTTCTTGGAATGTAACGTGAGTCACTATGATTTCCCAAGTGTGTTTGAAAGCATAATATTTGTTCTTGTGCTACATGATTACGTGCCTAAATGCTTGTTAGAAAGGAAGGATGGTCATTAAGGGCCTTGGAATGAGTTAAGGGGCTAGCGTAAAGTATATGAGTGATAATCTCTCCTTGGGGACTTTGATTGCCTAATATGATAGTAGTATACCAATAGGTGATATGAGTAGGGAAACTCTGACTGAGCGTGTGGTTGCTCATCCCTTTATTATCCCCTTTTCCAGGTTCGAGTTGAGCAGGTACAAGAGATATTATGAAGTTATTTGATGCCGACCCATTAGAAGTCTTTTGCCAGCTTTGCAAGTGTTCGATCTACTGCATTATAAATCTTTAAGTTCATTTTTGTATGTGAAAGCATGTGGTTCGCTCTGTACCTGTATGTATATGTTTTTGACCCCAACATCTTAGTTGTTTGCTTGTGTTTAACCCTGGGCAAGTGGACGAGGGGTTGATTTTGGGGTATTTTAGCAAATGTTATACCATATTCCCAGTTTATAGATACCCTTAGCAGAGCTAAGACCCTAAGATGTTGCTAAAACAAGGGAAACTCTTGCAATTTCATTCCAGAATGACTATCTAAATGCTAATCCAAACTCTCGATCTTCAAGAGCCTTAGGGATTTCTTTCTAGGAAGTCGTGGCAGTGTGACTCCTCCTCGGGTTGGGGGCGTTACACTCATATGCATAGTGCGATTATTGAATAGGTGTACACATGTCAAGCCGATCAAATAGCCTGACTTTAGGCCGCGTGGGTGAATTGAAGGGCGTAAGCATTGATGATTGAGAACTGATGGGTCCAGTTGATTATGTGGCAAAACAGTGCTTGAAAATTGTTCATTGAATAATTGCATATTATTATATTTTGATATTTATAAAACTATATGAAGTTTTAAAAGGTACAGCAGAAAACGTACCTAAAATTTTTTTTTAGAAAAACTCTTTCCTTCATATAAAATGATCATTAATGGCTTAATGATGGCGGAAATGGTCTCACTTTCGCTTCAAGTGTATATATTTTATGGTTTGTGAAGTTTCAAATGATTTTTTTTGGCATTATTATTGCCTTAGAAAATAAGACACAGTTTCCCAGTTAAGCCCCACCCTCTTTTGTTATCACTGTTACTATTTTCATTTATGGTATTGATGTTATTGTTATAATTACAGGGCTTAATGTAGTTGCCTTTATTGATACTAGCATTGAGGCCCTTGTTACCATAATTGTTATAATCATCGTTAATACCAATATTATTCATCAACCTTATCGCAATTACAAGTTCACTTCCATTTTTATTATGAATTTTAGAAAAAGATAATATTCATAATGAAGGGCTCATGGAGGCTTTGATTCCCGATCGTTCATCATTGTTATTTTGTTACAAGAGGTATTATCACTCTTGTAGCCGAAGTGAACATAACTCCACATTTAATGACTTCCTTGTGCAATTTCTTAATTTTTTAAGATTTTTTTTAGCAAAAGGCACCTTTAATGCTAATTAGAATCCATCATCATCACTATTTTGATTAAACTAAGACATCCAGCTTCATTGGAATTATGTCATTAATTCACCTCAATCTTTAAATAAAAACACCTCCACTACCCTTGTTTCACCATTTTTTGGTTTCA